>CAMZMU010000109.1:7467881-7632157 GCA_947311845.1 Poa pratensis | reverse complement strand
AAAAACAACAATCAACACATGGCAATTGTGCAATGCATACAAAAATGATGACATGACATTTTAGATGCACCCTAGAAGCATTGAACAGGAGCAACAAGTTAAATGGGGTCCCCATTATATTTATGGCATTATTTGGAATAAACCCCATATTTAAACTTAGTGATTATAATTACTACTAGAGCACATTATGGTATTGTGATCAATTAAGCATGATGATGATGATTCTGGACAGTTCATGCTCTTCTGAAACATTTTGGTATATTACACATAATTTCTGAGGTCCGAAAGAAGTTCTCACTTTATTAATTCCTCTTTTAAATTTAATATTTAATGAAGTATTCTTAACAGCAACAAACTTAATTACTCGAGGTCGAGAGAAGAAGGAACTAGTGGAATCGTCGGAGTTCGATAACCCTAAATCGCGAGAGAGTAGCGGGGAACATGCGCTATCGAGGGAAAAGAAAAGAAAAGCATCAGGAAAAATCTGTTTAGCCGGCCTCCAGCCCGGTTGGGCCGGCTGACAGGCGGCCTCGTAACAGAGCTAACCGGCCGCATGCCGGTTTGGGCCAGTTCCAAGGCCGGGTAAGGGCCCGAGAGCAACGGCCTTGTGCCGGTTGTTCCGGCTCGGCGACCGGGCGTGCTACCACGAGGAACTTCGGCGTACGGCGGCGATGTCTACGGCGTGGAGCTCGCGCTAGCGCGAGAGGGGAGGGGAAGGGTGCCAGCAGGGGCAGGAGCTCACCACGAGCACGTACGGGGCAGCGGCGAGGCCGGAGGTGGACGGAGGCGGCGGGAATCGGGCGGCGGAGCCTCGGACAGCCGGGGGAAGACGGCGCGGTGCGGCAAAACGGCGGCGCCCCGGGTTGATTCCTCGGGCTTGGCGGGGGAGAACGTCGAGGCGGAGCTCGTGGTGGACGCGGCTTGCCTCGGGGAGGACTACAGCGGCGGCGATGCATCGGTGAAGGCGGCAGCTCGAGCTAGGGTTCGTCGGCTCGTGGGGGAACAGAGGGATAGGGAAATGGGGAGAGAATCGGGGGAGAGAGCGGAGGGCGGTCACGGTGTGCTGCTCTTCTCTTCACGCGGTACAGGGGGAGCAGGGGAGGGCACAGCACCGAGCTGGTTCGGTGCGAGCTCGAGCTCGGTCGCAACAGTGAGGAAGACGAGTTTTTGCAAATAGGTCCCTGGAACTTCTGTTCCATCACAAACGGGTCCTTTTTCTATTCTTTTAAAATTCCAGCAGGTTTGAGGGATTTTATTTGAGGCCTCTAATCATTTTATAAAATTTGAGAAAATTTGGGGAGCCTCCCCATATTGAGTAGAAGCTACACAATTTTTGGTTCCTCCAAATAAAATATTTCTGACAACAATTGTTCATAGTCTTAAAATAGAGCATTTTTCTCAATTTCCAAATGTTATTACTTTAGAAAGTTTGAATCAAGGGCAAAATATTTATTTTGAGCTCTTGGAACTTCCTTGACAATATAAGAATCAAAGTAGTTTTGGTTTGCAAGTTTTTAGTGCCTTCATTGTTTTGAAAATTGTTGGAACAAGTTTGGCATTTGCTTTTAAATGGTGCTAAAACCATTTGGTGTGTGTTTAGCAAGTTAAATTTGGATCCATGATGCAATGCAACACAAAGCGAAAAATTTTACTCTGGTTTTTAGGTTTCCGAACTTTGGGCTGTTACAGATACCGACGATCTTGGTATTTGCAGCTCAATCACCTTGATGTTGAATGTTGAATTTCGAGATGGAAGCTTCTTCTCGTAGGTGCTAGCTAATAGGTCTCACTTGGGTTCATCGTCAAGTATTTTGAACGGGTAAGAGGTAATAGAAGAATTCTTGGAAAATCTAAAATAGAGGATAAGACTCAGAAATATTTGAGAAGATGAGAAGAGTGGAGCTATTTTCTTGGGCTTCCTTGGATAAAAATGTATTTTGGTAGTAATATATTTTTAACAAAATATTTCCTTGCTTAACAAACGTCCATGCTAACTAAGGTCTCCTGCAGTCAACGATGGCTCTGATACCAAATTTGTGGGGACCGGATTAGCTATCCGAGATACTCGTTATGTTTCCTGCAACAATCCCATGATCAGTCTGTTGTTGCACATAACTCGAATTGGCATCACAAACACCATAAATACCAAATAAATTTACTTACTTGATTGAAGCCACAACTTCAACAGGTACTTGCAGCGAAAAATCACCAAACAACGTGGAGCCCAAGTCACTTGCCAAAACCTACAGGCAGTTGACTGGGAAGCGCCCTAGTTCGCATTGACGTCGTCGAAACCTTCTTCTTCGAACTGCTCCTCTTCAAAATCTGGCTAAGACAATAGCCAGGGACGAAACCAATATGAGTACATTTGAATGTACTCGCAAACTACCCCGGAATGAGCATGCAATACCCTTTTTATAGTTTAAATAAATCTTCGTTGCTTTGAAAACTTGTATGCTTGTTAAAAAAAGAAGGATAGACTTTTGTTTAATAAAACTTTGTTTTGAAATCTCTATATCTTTATTGAAGAAGGAAAGAAGGCTTTTAGAACTTTTCCCATAAATCTGTCTTTTGTAAGAATTCCCTTTTAAAACTTTTCCCTAAAATACATCTTTGTTAAAAAGGTAAGAATCTCTTTTTAAAACATTTTCCCGGAAATTCACCATTTTGTTTATTTCTCCAAAACTCCTCCTTTTTTCGACCATAGCCCTTCATGGTCAAATCATTTTCCAACAACCTTTACCAGCCCTTCGGTATAGTTGCATAAAACATTTCCACTTTTAAAACACAAAACTCTGCACTTCTCGACCATAGCCCATCATGGTCAAATCATCCTCCAGCAACCTCATACCATCCCGTCGGTAGAGTTGCAGGTACAACACATCTCCATTCTATTTTCAAAACTCAAAACTTTGCAAAACTTGCACATAGGTCAAGGTAGGGCCTCCCAACTGTCCATATCTGAGGACTCGGCTATTCGAATAGTTTTACCCTCTGCAGAGGTAGCACGCTTTTCCACATCCATCCGGCAACTCATCGTGTCAGCCACGTCCCGCCATACAAGGTGTATGCGATGTTGAGCCACCGACCCTAGCCTGTCCTTTGCTCATGCTAGTATAGGACCCTGCCCTATGACACTTCCATCAACACTTAACCCAGCTCGTCGAATATAAGTGTGAGGACTCATAGGTTTTGCCCGGAGGTTTATGGTGGAACCTTCAATCCTCCTCCTTATCTTTTCATAGAGTTTGAGCGAGGACCCAGGTCAGGGGTAGATCAACACACTATCCCCTCATGCATAACGGAGTCATCTCCGTCGACGAGGTATCTCATACTAATATGAGCAAATTATATGACTAAGACCTTTCCATATGTGGGTAAATGTGGTCGCACAGGGTATCGGCCGGTTGACGTAAGTACAAGGACACACTGTGCATTTTTCATAAACACTCCATTCTCCACTTCTCCATTCCAACACCGGCATCTCGGCATTCATAACCACACAATTATTTTCAAAAGGAGTTTTGAGTAAACAATATTTTTCCCATCCTATAGTTTGAAAAAGAAATTCCAGCTAATATCTCCATATAGGGTGTCAAAATAATATACTTATATTTTGGAAAAGGGTTTTCAAAATCATAGCTTTTGTGGCAAAACACCACATAAATCACTTATGCTCTTTATAAGTAAAACATGTGAACCAAAATAGATGTATATAGATGCAAGCTCAGAGAATAGCTTGCCTGATTTCAGCATAATGTTCCTGGACTTCTTCTCACTGATCAAAGAAATAAACTCTGATCCTCCTTCCATAATTCCTCTCCAAAGACCACCCCGGTAGCGTTTAATTCTAGCGTCGCAAACATGAAAATAAAACAACGCTCGATAAGCAAACCAAACCACAAGGGATATACAAAAAAGTAATCACACCCAAGCATCAAACTAATCATTCAAGCAACAAACTAAGATCTATATTTACAAGGGCATTATACTAATCGGGAGTATAACACCATGCACATGCCAAAACAAGAGGGACAAGACATCCTCAATTAGAGGTAATTAACAACCATTTTTCCTAATCAGGAAATACTTCAGACAAAAGTTAAGCCACCAATTAATCTTTGTAATTCAGAATATCTCACCAAGCTAAGGTGGATACAGTAACAAGATACTTAAGCTAGTACTCAACTCAAGGATCATCAAGTTTATCAAGCAATGCAAACATATTACTCACACCAACATGTCTAACAGACACCAATAACAGTACCAACCATGCAAATATTAGCACACAAGATGAAATTTAAAACAAACAACACCAGAGTAATAATAATTTTATTACTAGAAGAGCAACTACTTAGGGAAAAACCCTAACAAATACATACCCACAAGTAGCTCTCCTACCATGCTAGTAAAATAAGGAATACACCACAAAAGTGGGTTACCACCCTACACATGCTAGGAAACACCTTTATAACAAAAAGTTATAACACAACAATTTAAAAGGTTTAAATAAAAATAGGCAGAAAAACCTAAACCTTATAACTATCACACACAGTCAATCAGTGACTCCTAAATTCAAACCAAGCTAGGGATATGTTCTTCTATACATATAGAAGACAATCCAATTGGATTTACTCCAAAATTCATCTCACACAAATCTACAAAAATCACCAAAGTGCCACTAGTGTGTTTACAAAATTGAATAGAACTTTTGTTCTAGACTTCATTTGCATACAAGACCAACAGATTGGAAGGGAATACTTCAGGCTTTCCATAGAATTTTAGTTTGCAATTTTTGGAGTTATAAAACTCTAGATATTAAATATTTAGTGAAAAAGGATCTTTTACAAGATTTAATGTAGACATCAATTAAAAGTATATTTTTGCAAACAGCCAGTTCTAACTAATTAAAAAAACATAGGAACTCTACAAAATTTGAAGCACTCAAATATACCACAGATTCTACACAAAACAATTAAAGCTACATTGCAAAAATAACAGGAAATAAAATAGGAATTGATTTATTAAATAAAAACACGAGACGGGCTAGATCTGGCCCAATCTGGCCGAGCAACGCTGGAGGTGGCCCAGCCAGCGGCCCAAGTGCAAAGCGAACGGGTACGGGTCGTCGTCCTCCTCTGGACACGCACGACGCGCGCAGAGAGCAGCAGGGCACAGCGAGGATGGCGACGACGCTCGGTGATCCTAAAAGAAAAGGAGATGTCTGAGAGATAGCTCGCGACGAGGGATCCCAGGGAGGCAAGAATGGCGGGAAAATGGTGGACGCAATCGCTCACGAGCTTGCTCGACATTCGGCGGCCGGAGATGAAGAAGACGACGATGCCCGATCGATTCGCAGCTTCCCGCGACGATTCCTTGGACGAGGATGGAGAGGACGTCGAGGCGGTTCTTCTGGTGGTCTTCGATCTGCTCCAGGTGGTCTCCATCGACGGCGGCGCTCGACGGCGAGCTCGGCTAGGGTTCGGTCTTGGAGGAGGGAAAACGGAGAGGGGAGAGAGCAGGGGAGTGGATGATGGAGGGCAGAGCAGAGGAGCGCCTGGGGGGGCCTCTTATCTCCTTCGAGCTGCAGGAGAGCGTGGGGGGGGGGGTCCGGGCGGCGAGCGTTGGAGCGAGCGACACGGCGGTGCGCAGCACTGGAGCTACAGGAACACGACGACAGAATGCAGAAAACCCCTGAACTTTCCTAAATTCCTCTATTTAATTTTCTTTTCAAACCAGAAGCATTTTTAGGGATTTTAATTGAGGCATTTAAACTTTTTAGAAAAATCTGGAAATATTTGGGTAGGCTTCCCACACCAAGTAGTCCCACAAAAATTTGTGTGTCAACATAAATGTTTTGAACTATATTTGTTCATAGAGTTTAAATAAGATATTTTTGGATAAACCCAATTTGACAAATTGAATTATCTTTGTAATTGGGGATTAGATATTTTGAGGAGAGAGTGATATGACAATGAGATGGTTATCATCTCATTCCTGGATTTTATAAGATAAAATAGTGTTATAACAAAATAGAGGAACAGGTAGAGAGGAAATTAAATAAGGTCTTTTCTTTTAATCAAGATTTTATTTTGAGAGTGAGAGTAATCATAGGGGTCTTGTTTTGTTTTTAAGTCACATTCCAATTTGTGACCAGTGGGCTTTATTTTAGTGCTAGGCACAGCTGAGGAATTGTCCTCACAAGCAACAAACACAACAAGATCATCATCACAACCAAGTCCACACAAGGTCAAACACAGCAGTGGGAAGTAAACACAATCATCAGTGAAACATTTCAAAAAGTTTTTGTTGGTTCTGAATTTTGGGTCTTGTGAAACTAAGTTTTTCTTAGTTTCTAAATTTGGGATGTGACACCAATTATCCTTGCAATGACAGCACCGTTTATTTGCTTCGGTCACTGAACCTAGTGCTTCTTCATCCTCTCGAACGGCTCAACTTCGATGTCATTCAATGTCTAGTAGAACAATGCGAAAGCCTTGATCATCCTGTACTTGGGGATGTGACTCTACAACAACAGGATAAAAATGGGAAAGAAATAATATTAGATACTAGTACAATTAAAACATCATATGGAGACTGTCCATATGACCTAGAGGACAAAAACAAAAACAAATGGAGACTGAACACATTTAGAACATAATAACATTGAAAACAATCCCTAAGTTTACCCACTGAAAACAACAACGTAATTATGTAAAAAAAATAAATCTAAGGAACATAACAAAATGAAGCAACAAAATATGAACTAGCTAAACAACATCTCTATCAAAAGACACATCTCTATCAAAAAGACATGCTACATTCATATAACATAAAAACATCAGGAGCAAAACAAAATCCATGCACTTCAAATTAGAAATGGGAAAATATCAGACTAGGACTACCTTTGGACAAGAAAAAACTAAATGTAGGCTAGGAAATTAAAGACAAAAGTACTTGTACTAAAAATTAAAACTAAATGATGTCCTACAACCCGAGGTCGAAGACACAGTAACATGTTGCTGTACCAAAATCTGAAGAGGTTATGCTAATGCATTACTTTTGAAGTAAATTACGTGGCTCTGATAGAAGAACACATGATGCCAGTGAAACAACCTAATGGACCATCGATCTACCAGATCAAGCCGGTAGTGAAAAAAAGACCATCCCTCTATCAGATATAACACGTAGATCTACCGCATAATGAACACCATAGAGAAATGCTTGGCACACAACAACATACCCCAACACAGGAGCAATCTATGGACACAAAAACAAAGAACACAAACAGTAGATCACGGGATAGAAAAGCTCATGCGCATACCTTCCGCCGCCATCGCCGGCGACGAACCAAACAGCCGGAAGCTTCCGAAAAAAACCAGATCTGGGTCGGGCGCGGAAGCATGCGGACGGGGAGCAGAACCAGTGCGGACGGGGGAGCAGGAGCAGTGGGGGGCGTGAAGAAGTAACAGTGAAGGACGGGGGAGCAGAAGCAGTGCGGACGGGGAGCCGGAGCAGTGGGGGACGGGAGGAAGACGGGGGCGAAGCAGTCGGGGGAGAAGACGCGATGCAGGCAGCGGCGGAGCGTCTATCTCGCTTCTCGCTTCGCTACCTAATATGGGCCAAGCCCATAAAAAGCTTCCTTCAGGCGACGGAAGGAAAACGCATCGCCGTAGGGTGATATATAGGATTTGCTGGGAATGACGGAAGGAAGTGGCGGATTCGAGATCAATAAATTTGGCAGCGCCGTCCACAGGCCCACGGCCCACGGGAGTCTATTTGAAAAACAATCGTAGGATACACTCGCAATTACTCCTCCGTTTTTTAATTAAGATATTTTAGCTTTTATCCACATGCACATACACACAAATATATGTAAACACATTTTTGTATGCATGTTCACTCATTTTAGTGTGCATATAGACAACATGTGTACCACCTAAAACATTTTATATTAAAAAACGGAGGGAGTATTAAGGAGGAGTACCACAATTGTAATAACACTGAAATCTCACTTCCGTGCAAGTTCGACAAAGAACATTTTTTGTTGTTGTCGTAAGATCAACATATGTCGTGAGCATATTTTTTCGGTTTTGCTAATTCTCAGTCGAATGAGAATTAGCTTAGTTCTCAATCGCATGACGTCGTCAGTTGCAAGTCGACTTGCAACTGATTCGGACTATTTGATTTGCTTCGTGATTCGTGTATCAGTTGCAAGTCAACTTGCAACTGTGATTTGATGACGTCATATGAATGAGAACTAAGTTAATCTCATTCGACCGAGTTGCAAGTGGATTTGCAACTGCTCGGACCGTTTGATTTGCTTCGTAATTCGTGCTAATCATGAGTTGCAACTAGAATTGATGACATCATTTGAATGAGAATTATGATAATTCTCATTCGATTGAGCGTTAGAGAGACCTATTTTTTTGGGGGGGGAGAGATAACGCATTCCCGAGGAGCAGGAATGTGGGGACCCCGGACTAGCTGTCCGAAATTCCCTTGTGCCTACAACATCAGCGATCCATGATCAGTGTGTCGCTGAGCACAATCAAACTGGCCATGATCAGTGTGTCGCTGAGCACAATCAAACTGGTATCAAAAGAACATCCATAAATACCGAATGAATTTACTTACTTGATTGAAGCATAACTTCAACATGTACTTACAGCGGAAATCATCGAACAACGTGGAGCCCAAGTTATTTGCCTTAACCCTACAGGCAGCAGACTGGGAAGCGCCCTAGTTCGCATCGACGTATTGAAGTCTTCTTCTTCGAATGCTCTTCTCCAAAATCTGGCTAAGACAATAGCCAGGGACGAAATCAATATGAGTACAATTTGAATTGTACTCGCAAACTACCCACCCCAACATGAACATGCACTAGTTTTAATTTTATAAGACTTTTATTTTTAGAAAACATCTCTATATCTTTGTTGAAAAAGGTAAAAAGTATTATTAAACCTTTTTAGAATTTGTCTTTGTTGAAAAGGGTAAGAAATCTCTTTTAAAACTTTTCCCGAAAATCTACCTTTGTTGAAAAGGTAAGAAGAATTTTAGAACTTTTTCCCAGAAAATCACCATCATGTTTATTTCTCCAAAACTCCTCCTTTTTCGACCATAGCCCTTCATGGTCAATCATCTTCCAACAACCTCATACCATCCCTTCGGTATAGTTGCATAAAACATTTTCCATTCCATTTTTAAACACAAAAACTTTGCCTTCTCGACCATAGCCCTTCATGGTCTTCCTTGTTTTCCAGCCACCTCATGCCGACCCTTTGGCATGGTTGCATAAAACATCTTCATTTTCTTTTCAAAACTCAAAACTTTGCACACGGTCTTAGGACAGCCTTCCAACTGTCCATTACCGAGGACTCGGCTATTCGAATAGTTTTACACTCTACAGAGGTAGCACGCTTTTCCCACATCCATCCGGTAACTCATCGTGTCAGCCACGTCCCGCCATACAAGGTGTATGCGAAGTTGAGTCACCGACCATAGCCTCTCATTTGCTCACGCTAGTATAGGATCCTGCCCTTATGACACTTTTCATCAACACCCAGTCCAGTTTCCCTCGAAAACCCTAAGTGTGAGGACTCATAGTTTTGCCCGACGGGTGTATCCGACAGCCTTCTCCCCCTCTTTGTAGGAGGACCGGGTCAGGGGAGGGTCACCAAACCAGTCCCCTCATGAAACGGAGCATCTCCGCTGTTGAGGCATCCCATACTAAACCTCATGAAACGGAGCATCTCCGCTGTTGAGGCATCCCATACTAAAATGAGCAAACTACATGACTAAGCCCCGTCCCATATGGGGGTAAATGTGGTCGCACAGGGTATGGTTGGTCGTCATAGTACTAGGACACAATGTGCATTTTTCACAAACACCACCATTCTCCATTTCTTCATTTTAACACCGACATCTCGGCATACCATAATTCATCCAAGAATTTTCAAAAGAGTTTTGAGTAAACAATATTTTTCCCATCCTATAATTTGATATTAGCTAACTTATACTTCGATAAAGGGTGGCAAAATAGTGTTTCATATATTTTGAAAAGGTGTTTAAAACCGTAGTTGCTCATGAGTAAAACATGTATACAAAATAGATGTATCTATTTATGTGCATGATCAGAGAATAGCTAGTCTTGCTCTGCAAAGTGACCCTGGCCCTGTTCTTCTGGTTCAACAAATTCCACTTCCTGGATAATCCCGGCAACGTTCTCGTCTAATCGTCAAAAACAAGCAAATACAAACAATCCTATACTATTCAACCAAGCGTCACAACATTACAATCTCAATTTCTACAGAGAGCTACTGTAACTCACAAGGCAAAACAATTGGGTTTAATTTAATTTAATTACACATCATTTATATATGCTTTGAATATGGCAGAAACTAGCTACACAAGTTTTAATGCACCATTTAATTTATGTTGATCACAAAAATACAAACTAAAATTCTACAAATAGCTACTGACATCTAGAAGACAAAACAATTGGATTTGAATCAATTTGAGTTACCGAATTCCCTACACAATTGTTTTATTCCAGAAGGTTGTTAATCAAGTTTTAGCTACTGACTAAGTTTTGTTGAACATAAAATTAAATCCTTTTAGGGTTAACTAGCACTGATTAAATGTGATCTAACAAAATTGGTTTCAACTCATTTGGGTTAAACATTAATCTTCTATACTTTTACTGTACAGAAGGGTTTGCTAACTTTAATCTAATACTAAGCAATTACTACTGCTTAATTAATTCTACAAAAATTAGGGAATCTAAGTGATCACAGTACTAAGCTAAAAAAATTGGATCTACTGCATTTGGATTAATAGAGCATCAGAAACAAACAAGTTTGTGTTTTAAACCTTCTGTGGCACTTTATTTTCTACACAATTGTTACTAATCTAAACAGGATGAAACCAATTGGGTTGAATAAACAATTTCATAAGATCCAGAGAATTTTGGTTTGATTTATTTGGACTTATAAATCTTGAGTTATTGAATTTCAAAGTTGGATCTAGTACTGAGTTTCCAGAGTTTAAATTTGATTTAAATCGAACTACTGGATAATGTTGAGAATCCTGACGGGTGGGGCCTACCCATAAGTGACTCAACGGAGAAAAGTCTCCCGCGCTGGAAAATTTTAAACGGCTGACAGTGGGGCCCGCTTGGCTGTGACTAACAACACGAAACGGTACATGGCCGTAGATCTGAGATCCAACGGCTCACGGTGGCCGCAGTCGGCGACGACCAAGAACAGGCGGCGCCGCCGTGCCGGCGGCGAGGTGGATGATGCGCTCACCTAGAGGCTCTGGAGACGGTGCAGAGGATGCAGATCGGTCGCGGTGGCCTGAGGAAGCTTGCTGGTCGAGTTGTGCTTGCTGAAACGACCCGAGTCACCGGCGGCGAGGTGCTGCACTTCCACGTGCACGGCACGTCGACGGCGAGCAGCTCCTGGACGTTCCTGAGCATGATTGAGAGGGGCAAGTGAGTGCGGTGAGTGAGAGAAGCAAGTTAGTGAGGTCAGTGGAGAGGAAGGAAGAGCAGTAGCTCCGCTGCGGGGTCGTCGTCAACCTCGGGCACGACCGAGCTTGGCAGCACGACCACGAGCAGCAGCAGCTCAGCTGCAGTGGCTCCGCCCTCCCGGCGGTGCACGAGGAGTGGTGTGTAAAGGAGAGGCAGTGGAGTGGTATGGAGCTAAATGGGAGGGCTCGAGTGAGCTTATATGGACGGAGCTCGGTCCATGGTGGTCGAAGTGTAGGAGGGGTGCAGGGAGTGGGAGAGCTCGCCATTGGCGGGCTGGGCTATGCGGACACGTCGACAGACGGCGTGAGAGGCCAGAGGAGTGAGAATGGCTTGCGGGGTGATCGCATTGAGCTCGGGGTGGTGACGGCAGGGGATCGCGAACGGTGCTTGATGGAATGCTGGCGTCACTGCGGGCCAGCAGGGGTGACGCGAGCATGTCTGCGGGGTCAGGGGGAGGCTGGGGAGTGGCTAGGTTGAGTGGTGCGTGCTGGGGTGCAGAGGTGGCGAAGAACGCCGTCGGCGTCCATGGACATGGCGAGCAGGGGTTAGACGGAGAAGAAATGGGACAGAGAGGATGCATCTCGCGTGCGTGGCCGTGATCAGTCGCCAGAGGAGAGGTGTGACAGCTCGACGGTGAGCGCACGGCTGCTGCATGGCCTCCTTCTCCTCACAAGCGGAACGGGAACAGGAGGGAGAGAAGAGAGAGAGGGACGTGCCAGCAGCTAGCTCCAACAAGAAACGTCCAAAACGCTGGCACACGTGTGCCTCCTCTATGCAGGAGAGAGAGAGAGAGAAGAGAGCTCCGAATTTGAAGAATTTCGGTTGAATTCGAGTGGGATTTGAGAAGCTACGGTTTCCTGCACACAAGGTGCTCGACAGATTGCTTGAACAAATTTTATTTTTGAACTTTGGTGATTTGAAAATGTGGTTGGCTTAAGCAAAGTGGTAGAAGGTTCCTGCAATTTTACTGGATTTTTGGAGTGTTTAGAATAGGGTTTTTAATAGACCTTAGGATTTAAAGAGAGGAAAATAGAATTTCACATTTGAATTATTTTTAATTGGAATTTATATTTCTTTGAGGAGTAGTGATCTGAAAGTGAGATGTTTATTAGTTCATCTCATTCCTAGAATTTTATAAGATAAAATAATTATACTGACAAAATATAGAAATAAGGAGAGGGAGAAATTTAAATAAGATCATTTCTTTTAATTAGGATTTTATTTTAAGGGTGTGAGTAATTATAGAGGTCTTGTTTTGTTTTCAAGTCACATTCCAAATTTGTTGTCAAGTGTGTTTTAATTTATTGCTCTAGCACACTTGATTAATTATACACACAAGCAAGCAAATAAACAAGGAATAACAATCAACACGAACATAAGTCAAACAAGCAACAATATAAGTTTTCAACCAAATTTCAAATACTCTCATAGGTGGTGGGATGGTGATCAAGTATCATCATGACAAGAATAATGTTGAAACAAGCTTAACTCAATGATTTGATATTTTTCAAAAAGGGTTGCTAAAATACATGGGTAGTATATTTCCCTCTTTTATTGTTTCCAAAAAGAGTGAAAATATGAGTTTATAAAATAGGAGTTGCAAAATATCAAGGGAAATATCAAGGTTGGAGATAGTATACAGATCTCCATAGTTTTAGAAAGACTTACATTTGGAAATAGTTTTACCTTCCCAAATAATAGATATTTTTGGTTGTTGCTTAAAGCCAAAGCATCATGGTCAAAAAGGAGTTGTCAAAATAAGAGTGGGGAAGATATATGTAATATTTTCTTGTCATGACATGACCACCAAGATTAAATATATTTTTATCTTGGTTGAGTTCTTGGGTTGATATGTAGTGGCCAAACAACCCAAACAACAAGTTACACAAGGTCAAACAGAGCAATAGGAAGAAAAAACACAATCATTAGTGAAGTATTTCAAAAAGTTTTTGTTGGTTCTGAATTTTGGGTCTTGTAAAACTAAGTTTTTCTTAGTTCCAAAATTTGGGGTGTTACAAGGAAGCTCGCAAAGAACGATGCACACAATGCGGCTTTGGTGAATCATGTGAAGGGGAAGGAGGAGAAGCACACAAAAAATGAGGCCAAGAGGGAGGCAATGCCAATGGCGGCAACTCACATTATCGAAGAGCGTGAGCCGGCCAACATAGAAATCTCTAGCCGCATTTTGATGGAGATATTCAGGAGTGGTAATTACAGTAGGCAAATCTAACAGTGCCAGCTCGATAAGACCTTGCCTACGTAGACGAGGCTTCCTGCAAACTCTCCGACGAGGCGCGGGACAAAGCCGTTGCCGCCCAGACCGCCAAGGAGAGCCACGACACATGCCCTAGGTATGCGCTTGTTTTCGGTCATGGGTAGGCCTGTAAATGGGAACGGGCTGCGCACGGCGCCGCCAGCCCAACCCAATTATTTTCGCCAATTGGACACCCACGGCCAGGCGAAAAGAAGAGGCGGACACCCGTGGCGCATCCACCACCGCCTCCACCCGCCGCGAGGCTCCAATGTTGTCTCCAGTCTCCACGCCTGCATGGAGGCTAGCCCGGCGAAACTGCCCCGACTACCCCGCCGCCGCGCCATTCCCCTGTCCTCCCTGTCCGCACCCTTTCCCGGCTTCGTGCAATCCAACCAAAAAGAGTTGTCGTTGACTAATTCTTCAGAATGCGTCAACAAACCTACCGAGGACCAGAAACCCTCATGCCGCCGCCGGGCCCTTTCCCTTGCGCGCCGTCGTGGGAGGCCGTCTGACCGGCCGGCGGGGCTGCGTGCTGCCTGGATCTCAAGCTCGAGGCCCTGTTTTTTTTCCCTTTCCTTTCTCGTTTTTTCCTGCTCCTAGATCTGATTTACCTCGCCGGATGCCGCTACGCCCCGTATCCATGTGTGGCCAGGATGCGTCCATTCAGCTTCGTCGCATGCCGCTCCCGGTGGGTGCATCGCGGGCGCTCCTTCTTGGGGCGCCTAGACCTCCGAGCACTGCCATGGATAGATCAGTTCAACGCCAGGTCCTTTGCCTCTTTCCTGCGTACAAAGAGAAATCATTATACACCGTCGATCGGGTTGGGCTGGCGGCGCCGTGGGAAGGGCCAAAGGTGGGTTTAATTGGAACATACGGTAGCCCAGTTACCATGTGCGTTAGAAATGGACAAATAGCGGAAGCCCGATTAACTTAAACGAGCACAGGTGGGGAGTTGGTGAGCCGCCGTGAGCGTGCCCACCTACAGCCTGAGTCGTGGGGAAGGACTCACATTTCTGGCACAGTCTTGCATTACGACACATGTGGTGTTTGAACTCTGCTACGGAGTATATGAATTTTTTTTTTCGAGTAACCTCTCGAAAGGAGGCAGGGCGTTCCTGCAATTCGTATAGAAGAAAGAATTGACCCAGTGATGACCCACAAGTATAGGGGTGTATCGTAGTACTTTCGATAAATAAGAGTGTCGAACCCAACGAGGAGCAGAAGGTGCTGACAAGGAGTTTCGGTAAAGGTTTCACTGTAAATGCTAGCAGACAAGTTTTTAGGGGTTTTTGATATAGCAGGTAAATAAAATGCGAGTAAGTAAAAGACAGTAATAATAATTGCAGCAAGTGGCCCAATCCTTTTTAGAGCAAAGGACAAGCCGGTTGGTTTACTTATGATGACAAAATGTTCTTGAGGACACACGGGATTCTAGTCAAGTGCTTTCGCTTCACATAGTTGATTAATCTTTATTGTTTTGATAAGTGTTGTGTGGGTGAACCTATGCTAATGCACCGCCCTTACTTGGACTAATACATACTTGTGATTATACCTCTTGCAAGCATCCGCAGTTACAAGAAAGTAATTAAGATAAATCTAACCACAGCCTTAAACTCTGAGATCCTACGCTCCCTTGTGCACCGGTATACTAACGGGGGTTTAGGTTTCTGTCACTCCGGCAACCCCACAATTAGCAACCAAATACACAATGCACTCCTCTAGGCCCATAAAGGTGAAGTGTCATGTAGTCGACGTTCACACGACACCACTAGAAGAATACACCACAACTTAAATATCAAACCATTAAATATTACTCAACATAATTCCACTACTAACAGCGTGACTTCTCCCATGTCCTCAAGAACTAATCGAACTACTCACGAGACATCATATGGATCATGATCAGAGGTGATATAATGATGGATAACGATCTGAACATATACTTTAATTCACCGATAAAACTCAATAGCATCAACCACAAGGAGTAATTAACACCGGGAGAGTTTCCCCTATGAACTAAACAAAGTATAGCCCTAGATGTTACAGCGGAACGAGATGGTGCAGCGGTGATGGTGGTGATGGCGGTGGAGATGATGATGATGATCCCGATGAAGTCCAGCGCGATGACGATGAGGATGGCGATGATCTCCCCCTCCGGGAAGGAATTTCCCCGGCAGATTTCTCCCTGCCGGAGAGCTTTTCTCTCTCTGTGGTTTCCGCCTCGTGGAGGCGGCGGAATATTTTCTCACGGACTCCCCGTGTCTTAGGGTTTCTGGGGGATGAAGTACGCGAAGGGGGAGCGCCTGAGGTGGGCCAGGGGCACCACACCTGGCCAGGGCGCGGCCAAGGTGGGCCCCGCGCCCAGGGGTGGTGTGGGCCCCTCCTGGCCCATCTCAGCCTCCCCTTTTGGCTTAGTCCATCTTCTGATAAAATAGGAACATCTGTCTTCTCGGAAATATTTTTAGTGCTCCAGAAATATAGTGCCTTGACGTTGCTTTTTCCAGCTGAAATCTGACTCCGGCAGTTAATTATCCAATGATCATCAAACATGCAAAATAAGACAAAATAACATAAGTAACTCCTCTTAATATGAAATATATCATTGAATAACAGTAAATTATGCTATAAAATAGTGATGCAAAATGGACGTATCAACCCCCCCAAGCTTAGACCTCGCTTGTCCCCAAGCGAAAGCTGAGCTCAGTAAACTAGAACAAAAGTTTATGGAGTGAAGCGTCGATAATAAAGAATACGGACAAGAAGCATCAGTAATTACTAAACAACACACTCATTTTAAACAGCAACTACTCTTCATATAACCTAACTTGAACATGAGTAGTGAAACAACCACAATAAAAATACACGAAGGAAATTATAGATTAGTAATGGCACACTTCATTCTTGGTCATAGAACAATAAGCAATCAATACTTATCTTTCGAAAGGAGTCTTTATATTAGAGCTTATATTGCAGAACTTCCACACTCAATTATCACACCTTCTTTACAGTCATTGATAACTTGCAAAGCTATATTCTTAGAGGCAAAAGTATTTGTGCTAAGACAAGAAAGGATAAAGAACATGATTGACAATATTAATGATATATATGGTTGAATCACAACAACTCAAATGCTTGCTCAAGAAGAAGGAAATAGGTGTACTGACTCAACATGAAAAGTAAAAGAAAGGCCCTTCGCAGAGGGAAGCAGGGATTAAGTCATGTGCTAGAGCTTTTAAGTTTTTGAAATCATATAGAGAGCAAAAATTAAGTTTTAAGGGTGTTTGTTAATTGTCAACGAATGGTAGCGGGTGAAAACAGTATTCTCCCTGTCAAACAGACTTTTAAGAGCGGCTCCCATGAAGGACGTTATTTCTACCAGCAAGGCAGATCATCCCTCTTTCTCTTTGGTTTACACACGCAGATATTTCACTGTTTGTCATGCTTACTGATAATCAGGGCAAAAGTGTGAAGAGAATTAAGCGTTAAAGTTGTAATTAATTGGGACTGGGCATCCCGTTGCCAGCTCTTTTTGCAAGTTATTGGATAAGCGGATGTATATGCCACTAGTCCAGGTGTAAAGTCTGTTTGACAAGTAGAATAAAGGATAACCACACTACTTCCTCATGAGCTAGTAAACATTGACACAAAAGGGAATAATAACATTTTGAATAATTTAAAGGTAGCACATGAAAAATTTACTTGGAGTGGCAAAGAAATACCACATATAGGAAGTTATGGTGGACACAAATGGCATGGGTTTGGTTCAAGGATTTGGATGCACGAGAAGCATTCCCTCTCAGTACGGTGGTTAAGGCTAGCAAGGTCATGTAGCAAGCATAAAAGTTGGGGGATACACACAAATATATATGTAATAGAAGCAACCATGCTATCTTCCCTGTAAGCACAAATGTTTTAACTCAAAGAATACTAATCTTATTGGCTAGCAAGAAAGAAAGATAAAGGGATAATATTTTTGCATGTAATTCCCTCCTTCTACTTAAGTTTTCATGGTATTGCTACTAATGACCAATACTAAGTTTGCCACAACTAATATAATTTACTTAATGTACCCAAAAGTGGCGTCAATACTAATGGCAAGATCAGCACATAAAGAAGATTGCAGGCTAAAATAAAATGTACCGAAAGTAAAGGTGGAACTTCTCATTAATATTCTGAACAAAGACACACTCAAACCAACGGATACATGGATAACTAAAGGATTGACACTCCACATCGCAAACCATCTTATAAGATAACTTCTCTACTCATGATATGACCACGAAATTATAAAAACGAAAGGATAAAGATGATACTGGGCACTCCCCCAAGCTTGGAACAAGCCAAGGGAGTGCCATTACCCCTTGACGATTTAGGCTTGATCCTTGGTGGCGACGGTGGTACTACGGCAATCGGGGTTAGGAAACGTTCGAGCATCCGGCGGAGCCTGTTATTCTCATCTTGAAGTATTTCCACCTCAGCTCTCAGGATACGAAATTGGTCACAAAACTCGTTCGTGGTTCGGAGAGCTTCAGCAGCTGCAGGGGAAAACCGCAAATCTGGAATTGGTGGGGTGACTCCCTGCACATTATGAGAAAAAGCACGTTGAGGATTAATTGATCCCACAAAGGTGGAGTTGCTCGGCCTTGATTCTCCTTGTTGGCGAGGCTGGCCAGCTTGCACCTCCTCTCTGATGCTTCGATCCATGTCAGCTCTCCTAGCAGCAATCTCCTCCTCCGTCGCCCAACCGACGAAGGTTCCCTCTTCCACATCGCGTTCGAGTTCACGTCGGCGCCTTGCTGCATACTTCTCACCGCACTCCTCGCGACGCCATGTAGGGACTTGAAATTCCTGTCAGAACAGCTTGAAAACGAAACACGGCGAAAACACGATATACGGACCTCGGAGATCCGGGTGATTATATAGCAAAAAGTTTTACGCAAAAGGAAGGTACAGGACGAAACGGGGTCGGAGACGGGCTCCGAGGTGCCCACACGCACCCACGGCGCGGCCAGGGTGGGGCCCGCGCCCAGGGGTGGTGTGGTGCCCTCGGGCACCGTTTCCTACCCTTTTCCGACTCATAATTTTCCATATTATGTAAAAACAATAAATATTTAGGTTGAAAAGTAAATCGCGAACTTTTTCTTACCGAAACTGTTACCTATTCCAAATCAGCTTTTGCAGTTGTCTGAATTTGACTTTTTATAAAATCCTCTGGAGTTACCACTTTGATAAGATCAACATCTTCATTATAAGAATCTCCAGAAATGTAATGCTTGAGTCTTTGACCATTAACCACTTGTGGTCTGTCCCCATCTAGTGAATTGATTTTAATCGCACCTGAGCGATAGACCTCCTCAATGATATAAGGTCCTTCCCATTTTGAAAGTAATTTTCCTGCAAAAAATCTGAGACGAGACCTATACAATAAAACTTTTTCACCTACGTTAAATTCTCTCTTAAGAATTCTTCTATCATGCCATTGCTTAACTTTCTCTTTAAAGAGCCTAGCATTTTCATAAGCTGCATTTCTCCATTCATCTAAAGAATTCAAATTAAGCAATCTCTTTTTACCGGCAAGTTTAAAGTCTCTATTAAGTTCTTTCACCGCCCAATAGGCTTTATGTTCTAATTCTAAAGGCAAATGACAAGCTTTTCCATAAACCATTTTGTAAGGAGACATTCCCATAGGATTTTTATAAGCAGTTCTATAAGCCCACAAAGCATCGTTAAGCTTTTTAGACCAATTTTTTCTAGATTTATTAACAGTCTTTTGCAAAATAGACTTAATCTCTCTATTTGACAATTCTACTTGACCACTTGTTTGGGATGATATGGTGAAGCAATTCTATGATTAACATCATACTTAGCTAAGTTTTTCTAAAAGCACCATGAATAAAATGAGAACCCCATCAGTCATGAGATATCTAGGCACACCAAACCTAGGGAAGATAATATCTTTAAGCATTTTTAATGATGTCTCACCATCAGCACTAGAAGTTGGTATAGCTTCTACCCATTTAGTAACATAATCAACAGCAACAAGTATGTGAGTATAACCATTTGAGGAAGGAAAAGGACCCATAAAGTCAAATCCCCAACAGTCGAAAGGTTCAATAACAAGAGAATAATTCATAGGCATTTCATTACGTCTACTAATGTTACCTACTCTTTGACATTCATCACATGATAAAACAAATTTTCTAGCATCTCTAAAAAGGGTAGGCCAATAAAAACCTGATTGTAGAACCTTTTGCGCAGTTCTATCTCCAGCGTGATGTCCTCCATAAGCACTTCCATGGCATTTGCTCAATATTTCTTTCTGTTCATACTCAGGAACACATCTTCGCATAATGCCATCTACTCCTTCTTTATACAAATGTGGGTCATCCCAAAAATAATGCCTCAAATCATAAAAGAACTTTCTTCTTTGCTGAGCTGTAAAGGTCGGAGGCAAATACTTGGCAACAATAAAATTAGCATAATCAGCATACCAAGGACTTTCGCGTGAGCTTACCTTTATCGCAGCCAATTGTTCATTTGGAAAACTATCATTAACAGGTATAGGATCATCTGAAATGTTTTCTAATCTAGACAAATTATCAGCAACAGGATTTTCAGCACCTTTCCTATCTACGATATGTAAATCAAATTCTTGCAGTAAAGTACCCATCTTATTAACCTAGGCTTAGCATCTTTCTTTTCCATAAGGTATCTAATAGCAGCATGATCAGTGTGAATAGTAACTTTTGAATCAACAATATAAGGTCTAAATTTATCACAAGCAAAAACAACTGCTAAAAATTCCTTTTCAGTAGTAGCATAATTCTTTTGAGCGGCATCAAGTGTTTTACTAGCATAATGAATAACATTTAACTTCTTGTCTACCCGCTGTCCAAGAACAGCTCCTACAGCAAAATCACTAGCATCACACATTATTTCAAAAGGTAAAGTCCAATCAGGAGGTTGAACAACAGGAGCTGTGATTAAAGCTTTTTTAGAGTTTCAAAAGCTTCCTTGCAATCATCATCAAAAACAAAAGGTACATCTTTTTGAAGAAGATTAGTGAGGGGTTTTGAAATTTTAGAGAAATCTTTAATAAACCTCCTATAAAAACCGGCATGACCGAGAATACTACGGATACCTTTCACATCCCTTGGACAGGGCATTTTCTCGATTGCTTCAACTTAGCTCTGTCCACTTCAATGCCTCTTTCAGAAATTTTGTGCCCTAGGACAATTCCTTCATTAACCATGAAATGACATTTCTCCCAATTAAGAACAAGATTTGTCTCCTCACATCTCTGC
The DNA here is from genome assembly GCA_947311845.1 of Poa pratensis. Taxonomy (NCBI): domain Eukaryota; kingdom Viridiplantae; phylum Streptophyta; class Magnoliopsida; order Poales; family Poaceae; genus Poa; species Poa pratensis. The sequence continues at coordinate 7,611,066 of CAMZMU010000109.1, read as the reverse complement.
AAAACTTTATCAAGATTGTGCAAGCAATTATCAAAGGAAGTTCCGTAGACGGAAAAATCGTCCATGAATACTTCCACAATTTCTCACAAAAACCATGAAAAATAGCAGACATGCATCTTTGGAACGTAGCAGGAGCATTACACAAACCAAAAGGCATACGTCTATAAGCATAAGTTCCATAAGGACAAGTAAAAGTTGTTTTCTCTTGATCTTGTGCTTTAACAGCAATTTGTGAGAATCCAGAATAACCATCAAGGAAACAAAAATGGGTTTTCTTAGACAACCTTTCTAACATTTGATCAATAAAAGGCAAAGGATAATGATCTTTCTTAGTTACTTTATTGACCTTTCTAAAATCAATGCACATCCTATATCCCACTACTACTCTTTGAGGAATAAGTTCATCATTTTCATTTGGTACAACAGTAACTCCTCCTTTCTTAGGGACACAATGCACAGGACTTACCCATCTACTATCAGCAATAGGATAAATTATACCAGCATCAAGAAGTTTTAATACCTCATTTCTTACCACTTCTTTCATCTTAGGGATCAAGCGACGCTGATGCTCAACAACAGGTTTTGCATCGGGTTCAATGTTGATGGCATGTTGACATATAGTAGGAGAAATCCCCTTTAAATCATCCAAAGTGTATCCCATAGCTCCTCGATGTTTCTTTAGTACTTCTAATAACCTTGCTTCTTCATTACCTGAAAGTTTAGAACTAATAATAGCAGGATATACTTTCCTTTCATCAAGATAAACATACTTAAGATTATCAGGTAACGGTTTTAAATCGAAGACAGGATCTTCCTTAGGAGGCGCTGAGGTACCCAAATCTTCCACAGGCAAATTATGCTTAAGTATTGGTGGTTGACGAAGAAAGGCATTGTCAATCTCATTCCTCTCCTCCATAAATACTTCACTTTCGTGTTCCTCCATGAATTGCTGCAAGGCATTGTTAGGAGCAACAGCAATAGAAGCAAGTTGTTCAACTTGAAAATTCTCATTAGGTAATTCAGTTTCATAAAGTTGTTTACCAAACTTAGAGAAATTAAACTCATAAGATTCTCCATTAAATTTAGTGTAAATTTTCTCTTTCTTACAATCTATAATGGCACCACATGTATTCAAGAAAGGCCTACCAAAAATAATGGGACACGCTTTACTAGCAACAGAACCAAGTACTAGAAAATCAGCAGGGTATTTAGTCTTACCACATAAAACTTCAACATCTCTCACAATACCAATTGGGGAGATAGTTTCTCTATTAGCAAGCTGAATAACCACATCAATCTCCTCAAGTTCGCAAGGACCAATTTCATGCATAATTTCTTTATAAAGATCAAAAGGAATAGCGCTAGAACTTGCACCAATATCACATAAACCATAATAGCAATGTTCTCCTATTTTGACTGAAAGCACAGGAACACTTGTTTTCCTAGCTCTACGGGATGTGAAACAATATTAGAGGCATCTTCACAAAAGATAATATGTCCTCCTTCTACATTTTCAGTTACCAAATCCTTTACTATTGCTATTGTGGGTTCTACCGCTATTTGTTCAGCAGGTTCTAAAGCTTTCTTTGCACTTTTATTAACCACACTAGCTATGATAGAATGTTCCCTAATTTTAACAGGAAAAGGTGGTTTCTCAATATAAGGTTCTGGCAAGATACGATCAACTGTATGAACTTCAATGTTTTTAATATTGGCAGAATTAGTATTATCTTTGTAAGGCAAATGATACTTATTGCAACTTTCTTTAGGAACATCAAGATAAGAGGCAAAAGCCTTGTAACAGTTTGCAATAACTTGAGAATCAAGACCATACATATCATAGAGATTACGAAAATTATCAGTATTCATAAAAGTTTTAATGCATTCGTAATCATGCTTTATACCTGATTCTCTACCTTTGTCGTTCTCCCATCCTTCAGTATTTTCCTCAATCCGATCAAGAAGGTCCCATTTAACTTCCTCTTTATTACGCGTAAATGATCCAGCACAAGAGGTATCCAATAGAGTTTTATCTTGAAGAGAAAGCCTTGCATAGAAGTTATCAATAACAACATTACCAGGAAGCTCATGAATGGGGCATTTGAGCATTAATGATTTCAATCTCCCCCACGCTTGGGCAATACTTTCTCCATCATGAGGCCAAAAATTATATATATGATTCCGATCTTGATGAATTTCACTAGGAGGATAAAATTTAGAATAAAAGAGAGGCACAATCTCCTCCCAGCCAATAGAACGCCCATTTTTCAGCATCCTATACCATTTTGCAGCTTTACCAGTCAACGATATAGAAAACAATTTCTTCTTGACCTCTTCCATTGAAATACCTGCACACTTGAACAACTCGCATAATTCATGAATAAATAGCAAATGATCCCCAGGAGGGACAGTTCCATCTCCTGCATAGCGGTTATTCGTAACTCGTTCAACAATTTTCATAGGTATTTTAAATGGAATTACTTGATCAGGTGGTTCCTCTTCTACTACCTTAGCAGTGGTAGTAGTATTTCCAAACAGGGATTCAAATGGAGATCTCTCCATGATAAAATAAAGTAGCAAGCAGAAATAAAAATAGCACCTACAGTAAAAGTTTCCCTTACCAATTCCACTTACCAATAGCGCTTCACTCCCCGGCAACGGCGCCAGAAAATAGTCTTGATGACCCACAAGTATAGGGGGTGTATCGTAGTACTTTCGATAAATAAGAGTGTCGAACCCAACGAGGAGCAGAAGGTGCTGACAAGGAGTTTCGGTAAAGGTTTCACTGTAAATGCTAGCAGACAAGTTTTTAGGGGTTTTTGATATAGCAGGTAAATAAAATGCGAGTAAGTAAAAGACAGTAATAATAATTGCAGCAGTGGCCCAATCCTTTTTAGAGCAAAGGACAAGCCGGTTGGTTTACTTATGATGACAAAATGTTCTTGAGGACACACGGGATTCTAGTCAAGTGCTTTCGCTTCACATAGTTGATTAATCTTATTGTTTTGATAAGTGTTGTGTGGGTGAACCTATGCTAATGCACCGCCCTTACTTGGACTAATACATACTTGTGATTATACCTCTTGCAAGCATCCGCAGTTACAAGAAAGTAATTAAGATAAATCTAACCACAGCCTTAAACTCTGAGATCCTACGCTCCCTTGTGCACCGGTATACTAACGGGGGTTTAGGTTTCTGTCACTCCGGCAACCCCACAATTAGCAACCAAATACACAATGCACTCCTCTAGGCCCATAAAGGTGAAGTGTCATGTAGTCGACGTTCACACGACACCACTAGAAGAATAGCACCACAACTTAAATATCAAACCATTAAATATTACTCAACATAATTCCACTACTAACAGCGTGACTTCTCCCATGTCCTCAAGAACTAATCGAACTACTCACGAGACATCATATGGATCATGATCAGAGGTGATATAATGATGGATAACGATCTGAACATATACTTTAATTCACCGATAAAACTCAATAGCATCAACCACAAGGAGTAATTAACACCGGGAGAGTTTCCCCTATGAACTAAACAAAGTATAGCCCTAGATGTTACAGCGGAACGAGATGGTGCAGCGGTGATGGTGGTGATGGCGGTGGAGATGATGATGATGATGATCCCGATGAAGTCCAGCGCGATGACGATGAGGATGGCGATGATCTCCCCCTCCGGGAAGGAATTTCCCCGGCAGATTTCTCCCTGCCGGAGAGCTTTTTCTCTCTCTGTGGTTTCCGCCTCGTGGAGGCGGCGGAATATTTTCTCACGGACTCCCCGTGTCTTAGGGTTTCTGGGGGATGAAGTACGCGAAGGGGGAGCGCCTGAGGTGGGCCAGGGGCACCACACCTGGCCAGGGCGCGGCCAAGGTGGGCCCCGCGCCCAGGGGTGGTGTGGGCCCCTCCTGGCCCATCTCAGCCTCCCCTTTTGGCTTAGTCCATCTTCTGATAAAATAGGAACATCTGTCTTCTCGGAAATATTTTTAGTGCTCCAGAAATATAGTGCCTTGACGTTGCTTTTTCCAGCTGAAATCTGACTCCGGCAGTTAATTATCCAATGATCATCAAACATGCAAAATAAGACAAAATAACATAAGTAACTCCTCTTAATATGAAATATATCATTGAATAACAGTAAATTATGCTATAAAATAGTGATGCGAAATGGACGTATCACCCAGTTTATAAGGAAAACCGGGCCCAAAAACCATACAGATGCCCTGTTTATGAGGAAAACAGGGCAAGAAAACCACACAAGCGAGGGGGCCGTCGCCCACACGACGCAAGCCCACCGAACGCCACAAAAACACACCACCAACTCCGGGGCCGCCGCCCCGACTTACACCACTCGGCACCAAAGCCACACACGAGTCACAACGCCGCACGACCCAGCCGCCTCGTAGCCCTCGCTACCCTCGCTAAAGACGACCGCCCGCAGACCTCGACGTCGCGCCAAATCCGGGGCCGCCGCCCCGCGTAGCAACCAGATCAAACTCCGCATCGCCCGGAGTCGAACCAGCCGGGTCGACACACCTGCAGCCCTCGCAGCACCAAGTCGCCACCCAAAACCTCGCTAGGAGAAGGCCCTGCCCCATAGGACCATTGCTGCAGAGGGGACCGAGACCGCTGCCTCGACGTACCACCACCGTCCAGGGTCGCCACCCCGGCATCCGCCTCCCCCGACCACAACGCCATCCTGCAAAGCCTTCGCGAAACCATTGCACCGCGAGGGCCAACAACTCCAAAACGACGCCTCCAAAAAGGTCGCGACGTGTCCGCCGCCGCCGCCCACTCCAACGGAGTATAGGTTTTCACCCGGAGATGTTGTAACCGCTCGCGTCGGATGGCATCGAAGCTCCACAAACGACGCAAACAAGAAGGGAACGACGCCCGGAGGCGCCGCCGTCGTTGGCCCCGACCAAGTCGGAGCAAGGCTTTCGCCCGGAGCTCGATCCTTCCGCGAAGCGCAGGGAGCAGCCAGCCAGACAGGCAGCACTGCTGCCGACCACCGAGCCTCCATCCGGCCAGCTGCACCGTCTTCATCGCAGGAGCGGCCTTCTTCCACGCGAGCCGCAGCCATCCCGCGCATCTTCTCCACCTCGCCGGCCACTCAAGCCGCGGCCGCCCCACCTGCTTCGCCCTGGCTGCACCACGCAGACCACGGCCGCACCTCATCTTCAAACTCCCTCCGCCCGCTCCCTCCATCGCCGGACGCCCCAAAGCAGCGCGCCCGCAGTCAGGGCCTGACGGGCCCAGATCGGGCCCGCCAAGCCCATCCGGCCCGCTCCAACTCCTGCGACGGCGCTGCAGCAGCCCAGCACCTCCGCCCGCAGCTTCCGCCGGCCGCCGTTGTCCCCCGAGCCCGCCGGCTCGGCCTCCACCTCCCTGACCGGCGCCGCCCCCACAGGCCGTTCTTCCTCCAGCAGAACTAGAACCACCCCCCCGACCACCTTTGTGGCAGCGGGGGAAGCCGCCACTGCCGCGGACGGATCCGCCGACGGCAGCGGCAAGGAGGACGGCGGATGGGGGGAGGGGCTCGGCGGCGCTCGTTGCTCCCTGGCGCCGCCTGGGGGGGCAGCGCGAGGGGTCGGGTGGTGGTCAGGTTTATAGCTTGTATCAGAATGATTTATTTCTCCGAAATTTATTGTTTTACCTATGTTGTTTTGTACTGTTGTTTGCAACAAAAGAGGGATAGAGACGAGCTGGATAAGACTTCAAGGAGCCATTTTTTGTCGATTCAAGTGGAGACGAACACATTTGGCTACAAAGTATATTCTCGATCGTCTCCACAAAAAGTTTTTGAGAGTCAAATATTCTAGGAGTAGCTAGTCTAAATTGCAAACCGTGGGCCGGCGCATCCATCAGTCCAAAAAATGTTACATGTCAGGGCCATACCCGCGTGTCTCGAGCCCGAACCCGAAGGGGAACAGGGGGTCGTACAGCGCGTCACCGATGTTCATCGGCAGCTGCTCCACCGATCGGAACCACGTCCGCGCCAGCTTCCCGGTGAAACCGTAGTCACCAACAACAAGTCGCTCACGCCCTGCCCCTCCGTCCCCGGCAGCCACGCCGCCACCAGCGCGTCGATCATGCCAAGGTACGGCTCCACGACCAGCGGCCTGCCGGAGACCAGCACCACGACGCACCGGACGCTGCCGCACATGTCACGGATCACGCTCGGTCCGGGCGCCGGGACGGTCAGGTTGTGGTTGTCCCCGAAGGACTCGGCGTAGGGCGGCTCGCCGACGACCACGACGGCGTAGTCGAAGCGGGCCTCGTTCTGCCGCATGAAGCTGGCGTCGGGGTTCTCGGAGTAGACCACGTCTGTGCCGTCCCCCACTGCGCGCTTGATGCCGTCCAGGATCGTAGTCCCTGCGTGCGTGCGTCCACATCACATTAGTGAGGATTGGATGATCGCTTTGCACAGAGCGTGTTCGGTACCAGTTTCGATCTTGTTCATTACCAGTGGTGAGGTTGTTGCCGACTACGCCCTGCCAGGTGATGGTCCAGCCGCCGCACTGGTAGCCGAGGTTGTGGGCGTGGCTTCCGGCGACCAGGATGGTCCCGGCATTCTTGGGCAGCGGCAGCAGCGGCTTCTCGCCGGGCTTGCCGTTCTTGAGGAGGACGAGGGACTTCCTCACGGCCTCCCGTGCCAGGTCGCGGTGCTCCTGTTTGCCGAGCTCGCTGGCGAGGCTGTGGTCGGCGTAGGGGTTCTCGAAGAGACCCATGGTGAACTTGACGCGGAGGATCCGACGGACGGCGTCGTCAATCCGGCTCATTGGAATGGTGCCGTTCTTCACCAACGTGCTGAGGTCGTCGATGAACTCCGTGTATGTGTACGGGATCATGATCTGAAACACACGATCGACCCGATCTTAGTTTGGTCAGTACAGTGACAGTAACACAGTACTAATAGTAAGTACTCACTTACCATGTCAATGCCGGCCATGATCGACAACTTGACTGACAGCATGTAGTCAGAACCTTTAGTTGTCGTTATCCTTTCAATCCCTCCCCAATCCGAGATCACGAAACCCTGAAAAGATCCAAGGCCTCTTAATATACTACTCGTCGTAGCTTCTATTGATGAAGAGACCGAAGAGAGAAATCGAGAGAGAGACTCTGAATCTTAGCGTGGTTTTGAGGAAGTCGGTGATGAGGAAGTGGTTGGCGTGCATCTTGGCGCCATTCCAGCTGGAGAAGGAGACCATCACGGTGGAGACGCCCTGGGCGACGGCGGTGTAGTAAGGCGGCATGTGGACGCTGAGCAGGTCGTGGAACGTAGCCACCGTGTCGCCCTCGTTGACCCCGCCGGTTGTGCCGCCGTCGCCGACGTAGTGTTTCGAGCACGCTGCGACGTTGCGCTTTCCGCCGGCGGCGACGAACGGCGCGCCCCGGCGGCCGCCCTCCGGGATCTCGCCCTGGAGGCCCGAGATGACGGAGGCCATTAGCTGCACCACCTTGGGGTCCTCGCTGAAGCTCTCGTAGCAGCGTCCCCACCTGGGGTCTCTGCACACCGCCACGCACGGAGCGAACACGTACGGGATCCCCGTCGCCCTCACCTCCAGCGCCACCGCCGCTCCGATCTTTTTTGCTAGCTCCGGGTCCCTGCACCATGAACCAATTTTTGTTTGGATTCCCACATTGGTACACGTAATGCATTGCGGATTCTGAATCTAGCTAGTGGTGTTATTAGATGACGTGGACACCTATGAGTTTGAGTTTGTTTTGTGTATCACTACAGTAACAGTAACAGTGGCACTGGGAGTGGGGGCCTACTTAATTTAACTCCCCACCATGCCAATGAAGATGTAGATGTGAGCACCTCGTTTGAAATCTTGGGGTTTTAAATTAACATTGAGCAGACAAAACAACTTGGAGTATCCCCGATCGAAGGGGCAAAATAAAATAAGGACATGAACAATCTGCTGTTGAATTTAAGCTACTGCAGGCATCGATCTCGTCCTGTGTTCAGAATTCATCCAAATGATGAAATGAGTAATCCAGCTAGGTATAGTACCTGGTGCAGCCGAGGCCGACGTTGTGTGGGAAGATGGTGGCCCTGTAGACGTTGCCGTGGCCGTGGACGGCGTCGATGCCGTAGAGCATGGGGATCCCGAGTCGCGTGGAGAGCGCGCCCCTCTGCATCTCGTTCACCATCGCCACCCACGCCTCCGGCGTCGCGTTCGTTGACGGGACGCTGCCCCCGCCGCTCAGCACGCTTCCTGCAGCCACACTGTGTTCAGTGACAGGCTACCTATACGATTCAAGGATGAAGAACGCACTATGCACGTACCTATGAAATACCCCCGGACGACGTCCGCGGTGGCGTTCTCCCGCTCGATCTGCGACATCTGCCCGATCTTCTCGGCCAGGGTCATCCGCGCCAGCAGGTCGCCGATCCGCCGGTTGAGCGGCTGTTTCGGGTCCTTGTACTTGGCGTAGTCCGCGTCCGCCGCCGCCGCCATCAAAATGCAGGTAGATAAGAGGAACAGAGCGCTCACCCTGCTGCTACCGGAGAACCCCATGGCCGAGCTAGGATGCTATGAGTACTGCAGACTAGTTCGGTGGCTGCTTAGCTCGCCCATCCGGTGCGTCTTGTATGCCCATTGAGCGACCAAAGCACTGGGAACCGGCTGGTATAAAATTTGAAGCGGGCTCCAACGACCACGTTAATTTGGTTTGGGGTTTGGCGATGGTATATAAAATGCAGTACATGCCAATAGTTTTCTGAATGCAAACTGAGTATGAGTTGATACACACACAGGTTTTGTGGTCCACAGCGTCTATATATCTTTGACTATCCTTCCACCTGCAAGCTTAATTTGCATGTAAACTAGAATACTTCTTCTGTTTCGCAGTAAATCGTTCCTTGACTCTTCAAAATGCAGAATAACCAAAAGTATAGTCGTCGTCATACCTCCATTATGTGTTTGATAAGATGTAGAAATAGAGGTATCGTGTTCGAACTCAGTGAATATAGTACTAGTTACAAAATCACAGCCAGATTAACAAGGTATTTGGTGATACGAACAGTAAACAGATCCAACTATCAATCGGTGCCCGACACTGACAAGATTTTTTTTAATAATATTTTTTTTAAACTTTATTTGGAAACTAGCACGCGTTTTGAAGAATTTTGACAAATAGCGCGGTGTCATCACGGCCGTGCCGAAAGCTCTGTTTCAACGCTGCCCGTGCCGAAAGCATGTGGTTTCAGCCACGCCTGTGCCGAAAGCCAGGTTTCGGCCTTGGCCGCGCCGAAACCCTGCACAGCTGCATGCGCCCCGCTGCTTCGCGTAACTACGGTGCTGACAGCCAGCTTTCGGCTCGGGCCGTGACGAAAGAGGCTCTCCCTGCCATTTCATGCTGTTTTTTTTAATAATACATTTTTTTTATTAATTTCGACTAATATTACGCAAATCGAAACATTTGCGGAAACAATAGAGCCTCGTCTGCGGATTTTTTCACCATTTTTTCTCTCGCCACCACCCGTTCCCCCCCAAATTCATTTTTGCCTTATTTATCGTCAATCCGTTCCCGCCCTTTTTTTCCCGCCATCTTCTCTCCCGCATGTTTCTCCCGCCAAATTCGTTCCCGCCCTTTTTTCCCGCCATCCTATCGCCCGCCTGTTTCTCCCGCCAATTCTTCTCATCTCGGCCTATAAGAACCCATTCTCACTGAGGTTGGTAAGCATTCGAGTCCGCTCACTCGAACATGTCGAGGTTTCCTTCAGATCGTAGTTTCCATCCACAAATGTCCGTACGCCTTTTGTGTTGTGCGGCCGATTTCAAGGTAGACAATAAGGTAGTGCCATTCGAGGATATTATTAGTTATTCACCTCATCTCGGTGAGCTATCAGCGATGCTATATAGGCATGGGTGGCCATCGAGGACTTGGAGGGAAATACGGGAAGAACTTCTCAGGTTGCATGCTAGGTGGCAGAAGTAGAAGCCAACATATAGGAGTGAATCACATTTGAGGTGGGCTGAAAGAAATCCTTATTCATGGGTCGAGGAGAGCGAGGATGAAGATGATATCTTCATGCCGAGTGAAGCGAGCAAGAAAGCTGCAGCGGCGGTGGCGGCGGCGAAGGGCAAGAGTGTTGCGTCGTCGAAGGACAAGGGTGAAGCATCGTCGAAGGGGAAGAGTGCTGCGGCGGCGAAGGGCAAGGGTGTTGCGTCATCGAAAGGCAAGTGTGATGCGGGAGGCTGCATCGATGGTAGATGAATTTTCTTTTTCTAATTTGCAGAGTACCATGTATCTTCAGTTTATGTTGTGTTGTCGCTACTACCGATGTTTTGTTGTCTGTGTAATTTGCAATGTTTGTTTAATGAAGGAAAAATATGTCTCATAAATATGTCTCATACATAGTAGTATCAGTCATCTCTGTGAGGATGAGCCCGCGGCTGCCGACGCGGTCGAGGCCCGGTAGGTGACAAGCGTGTCGGAGCGCGGTGGTCACGCATCCCTCGGCCTCGCAACGGCTCCTCCTCCTGTGTCTGTGTCTCCTGCGTCGGGGGCGGCGGTGGATTCTGGTACATCTGCTCATCGTCCAGCTCTGTGTGTGGAGAGCCGTGACCCCCACCTGTACATGTACATGTTATGTCAATAGTCCGACTTGATGAATAAGGTAAATATGTGTGAGTACTATAAACTACTTACCGAGGTGGCCCGGAAACTGAGACATGTGGAGGTGGCTATATCCCGTAACCAGGCGACATCGCGAACTGGTAACCAGGCTACATACCATACCCGTAAGAAGGCGGCATCCCGAGCTGGTACATAGGTGGCGGATGCCACGTCGAACTACCAGGCTGGGAAGGATCTGGCTGTGGGTACATAAGTGGTTGTGAACCACCAGGCTGGGAAGGATCTGGCTGTGGGTACATAAGTGCCGTGAACCACCAGGCTGGGAAGTATCTGGCTGCTGCGATGAACTACCATGCTCATATGTAGGTCGTGGGCGAGGAGTCGGTACTGGTGTAAGACGTGGTCGAGGGTCCTGTCGACCTATAGAGTGACGGGAGGGTGATACCTGTGGTTCCCGAATAAGTGGCGACTGGCGCATGGGGCATGGGGGACGCGGGGCTAGGCCATGGGGCGCAACGTCTGCACCGCCGGCACAAGTAAGAACAGAGTACACCCGTCGTAGCTTGTCCTCTAGACGCTTGAACCAAGGCACTTGTTGCGGCAGTGGGGTAAAGGCAGTAACACGCTCTGAATGTCCTTTATCAACTCTGCCTGTAATATGAAAACAAATTGCTTTAGGTTCGATTATGAAGACATACATTTACAAATATTAGTAAGGTACGTACCGTGTAGTATCTGCTTCCCCCAATAGCCTGAAGTGGGTACATGTCCGTAATAGCAGGAGGTGGCAACTGATCAGGCTAGGACGTGTGCACTAGGCGAAGTCGAGAGGCCTGTCTATACGTCCGCAGATATGCGTAAAAATCATCTAGCTGAAATGGCTCATTCCCGGGCCATACATTAGCCGTCGCATTAGCCCATTTCGCTATGAACGGTTGAAGTACCTGTAGCCAAGATGCCAAAGATCTATCTCCTTGTCGTGACAATCTGAAACATGTAGGCGTATTGTAATTAGTATAGAACATTTGAAATTCCTTGGTGTAAACACAGTTGGTCAAAATCATACCTGTGGATGTGTGAAGGAATGGCGGGAAGTCTAGCGGGAGGGTCCGGTAATTGTCGCTTACCAAACTGTCGCATGACCCGTTGTTGGGCCATCTCCTCCACCGTGACATCGAAAACAATACGGGCTCGAGTCATCCAGTAGTTCTCATCCCTCCGGCACAAGCTAGAAATCCCGCCGGGTATTTCGCTTGCACCCTGTCAGGGTGGTACGGCTCCCAAATAACCTGATGGTCTTGCAATTGATCAAACTGCATCGTGAATGAGCCGTAGCAATTTTTAACCTGCTCTCCCGCGTACCGTCTCTGCAAATAGATAAACTAGTTGGTGTACCGAAATAAACAAGCTTGAAAATTTGCGGAACAAAAAATAACATATTGTGCAAGTTTACCTCTCTGCGTGCCCACATACTACCAATTGTAGGCAAACCCTTATTCTTTGTGCACGCCAAACACATAGCTCGGTACGAGGCGGCTAAGATAGCAGACCCAAAACTCCGTGGCACTATGTCCTCAAGGTGATGTGCCTCTGCAATCTCTCGCGCCATATTGATGAAGCGCGCACTAATTGTTTCGACGTGGGACTCAGTGAACATCACCTTGCCAATCAGCCACATCAGGTATGCCTCCAGAGATCTAGTAATCTGCTGTTCACTCAAGGCGGCATCCGGGTATCCTAGAACTTCAATCTGCACGTAATCATACAAATAAAAGTGAGAAAGTACAAGTTTGTGGATAATAGAAAATAAAACTCATAATTGTAACAGTCTTACCTGAAACTTGCTCAACCATGAAACCTGAGGGCCGTGTGGCTGGTACGACAAGGGCGGGTTTTCCGGATGTATCCCTGCAAAACGTGCATGCATGTCATCACGCCAACTATCCGGAGCCTCTAAAGGACCTACAACCGCGCCCGCCAGTGGGAAACCCAACAGACACTTCGGCAAGTGACCATGCACTCGTGCAGGACAACCAATGTCAGCACAACTCATTGTCAAATATTGTTTATTTGACACGTCAGTGCGGAAAACCCTTTGCGTGGATAATGCCCACTGAATCACGGTTTCCCTTAACTACTGCTTCGTGTTGTACTGAGCCCCGATTTCAATATTATTCATGTGGTACTCCCAGGACGATTCATGGCCATCAGGCACAGTCGTGACGGTAGACCTATCCTGATTCCAGTAACTGGGAATAGGCACATCTTCACCATTATTTTCATCTGCATCATCAGAATCTCCTTCATCAGAATCAAGATCTTCTGCGACGCCATCCTCGTCTTCCTCCAATATGTCGGCCTGCACTGATCCTTCGTGCCCATCCGCATCAGCCTCCCCAATTTGGGCATGTCCTGTTGACAGTGCTGGTTCATAATGAACAAGAATTTCTAACAACGACGGTTCATAGTCAACAGGAATTTGAGGAGGTCCTGCTGACGGTGATGCTTCATAATGCACAAGAATTTGGGCACCATGCGAACTAGTTGCTTGACTACTCTCTCCTGTTTGAAAAGCACCGCCACCTATTTCTAAATTATTTTGCTTCAGAACAAACGACACGAGGACTTATGGTTTTGTCCCTCGGCGTTTGCATGATTCTAGCCAAGAAACCCACTGCTTTGTCCGATCAAGCGGCAACAACTCCCAGTAAATATTTGACCGGGATTTGGTCCATAACGACTGAATCTTAACAGTCCAGTAATTAGGATCATACCCAAAATTCACCGTCAAATACCACTGGACAACGTTGATTTGCACTTTCTCTGGCTCTGTCAACTGAATCTCCACATTTTGAAATTCACTAAGATCAACCCCTGACTCATTTGCACAGACTGTACCGGCACCATAGTGCACAACAACATCGACCACTTCCATTACCTAAACAAATTTATTTCATCATCAAATACTACAAAGCAGATATATCTAAATAATACGACCATCGAAAAAAAAATTATGACGAGCAACGGTAAAATAAAGACTAATCAAAATATATAACACATCTAACCGATAACATATATCTACACTAATCCTAACACATCCACCGACAAACTATATTGACATTAACCCTAAAAAATCTAGAGATTAGGCTTTACCCTTGACGCGTGCGTAGCTCCCGCTGTCTGGCTTCAATCTAGCACCACCACCGCTGCACCACGCCTCTAGCTTCCCCAACACCGGCACACACCACCACTATCCACCATTGCTCCACCTCCACACCCCCAAACGCCTCCACAAAGAGCTAACCCATCAACAGATCGGGGATGCCCCAACCCTCCTATCCACTATTTCTTGAATCTGTGGGCTTGGAGGGATTTTTTGGGGCCACGAATCGGTGGTATTTTCGCTAGAAACGGAAGAACTGACGAGAAGGAGGAGGTCGAGCGAGGAAGAAGAAGCGAGCCCGGGCGCAGGGCCGAAAACTTGAACCAATCTTTGTGGGTCTGGATGGGGGAGAAGTGGTAGAGCATAGGACATGAGGAAGGCGGAAGGAACAAAAATTGGCATATGTGAAAGGTCATAATTGTAGACTAATATGTGTGTAGGAAAAAACAGAGAAAGATTCAATATAAAAAAATAACCATAACTGACTGGGACAAACTGAATTAGTTCATCTTGAGAACTTATTAGCTCAATTCAAACAGGCCTTTGCACTCTCCACTTAAGCTATCCTTCTACAATTCCCTTTGTAATGGTCCCAACTGGTAAGGATCATTTTAGCAAATCACTTGTATGTTACCAACAATGCAATAATCAATGACAATGTAAAGTGACAATGCACAAGAACCCACGAAGAAGATTTGGTCCGCTTAACTAAATAATCATGCAAAGCAGCCACTATAACAGTACAACATGAAACTAAATAAGGAAGCAGTAGAATCCCTAAATATATTAAGGACGTGCACATCGCCGGCCCCTCCGCGCTCGGGTCACACTGTAGCTTCCGAAAGCTACAGTGATTGCCCGTCTCGCGTTCGTCTGTGATGCATCGTACGATCTGTGACCTTTCCGTTTACATAGCTACAGTGCCTACCGTGCACCCTCCGTCCGTGCTCCATCGGACGCCTCGGGGGTCTTGCGTTTCCTAGCGGTGCCACCGCATAAGCCTTCACCGTCCAAATCTCCTCCGGAAGACCAGAAGGAATCACACGCATCTGCTGCTCGATTCCCACGCCGCCGCCCACCATTCATTCATTCCCCTCCATCTCGATCCATTTAGCCGAAACCACGCCGCCGCTCCAGCTCTCAACCGCGGCCGCCGCCGCTCCAGCTCTCATCCCCCTCACCAGAACCTCTCCATGTGCCATACGCTGCTGAGTTGACCCGCGGCATCAGAGCCACGCCACGGCCGCCGGCGCCGGCGCCGGCACCGGAGGGAGCTGCATACCCCCGACATGTCGTCGGCCCATGCTTCTTCTCCTTCTACTCCTTTTCCTTCTTCATCCTCCCGTCGCCATGGCCTGCCTGGCATATCTTCGTCGGCGGGATCCTCTGGACGCTCACGTCGCCGCCGTCCTCCTGTTGCTACTCAGGCTTCTCTTCCATCTGATGTTCCTATTGTTCACCTGCCTGCTTCCAGTTTGGATGGTTTAGGTGTTGCTGTTGATGCCCCTGGGATTTCTGGTTGTCGTCGGCGTCGTCCTGACGAGTGGTCGCCTGATGTGTCTGCGCGTCCGTCTCGGCGTCGGCGGCGTTCTGTTGACGCTGCGCTTCATGTGCCTGTGTATCCTATTGACCAGCCTGTTCGTCCGGTGCCTTCTGGGTCAGAGCAGCTCGCTTCAGCTTCTGTAGGACGTGGTGGACGTGCTTCTGCTGCCGCGCGCCGGGCCTCCCAACGGTCCGTTCATGCTGTTCCGCTTCGTTCTCAGCAGCCTGTTCCGGTTCCCGTTGGACGTGGTGGTCGTGCGTCTGCTCTCACGCGCCGGGCTTCAGAACATCTGTCTCCTGATGTTGTTGTTCCCCCGACGCGGCGTCAGAGCCGCGCGATGGATGGTTTAGATGGTATGCCTTCTGCTTTGGATGTTTCTCCTTCTGTGGTTCCCAGTATACCGCAGGGTTCATTCGCTCCGACTGTTTTGTCGCCTACTGGCTTCGCTTCTGTCCGCACGCCTGTTGTTCCTTCGTTGGTGCGGGAATGTCCTTCTATTGGGAATGCTTCTGCATTGTCTGCTTCTTCAGCGCGTCCTGTTCCTGAATGTCCTTCTATTGGGAATGCTTCTGCATTGTCTGCTTCTTCAGCGCGTCCTGTTCCTGCTGTTGTCTCAAGTCAGGATGATGAGCGCAGGAGAAAGATTCGTCTCGGCAAACGTCCAGTCCGTGAAGGTCTGCTTCCTGGTTCATATTTATAGTACAACTCAGTATATAGGTACTGGTAATCTATTGGGTTAACATAAAAAATGTACTGATGGTTATTGCAGCATTAGCTTACTAAATCGGTTTCATCTACAAAAAAATAAATGTATAGTACATTTGAGCATACAGATGCTGGTGATTTATTCGATGGATAGAAAGTGTTAAGGGTTACTGCAACAGTAGCTTATTAAGACGGTTTTATCTACAAAAAATAACCTATCCCATAGGACATGTATATCAAATGAGGTTATATTACAGAGTGCTTCTTGCAACTTTCAAGCTGACATACCCAAAATAGAAATTACTAATAAGCTCTGTCCCCGTTTTGTAGACATTGAGGTCGCATTGTTTTATCTTAATTAATTTGTTTGTTCTCCTCACGTGTCCAACTGTTCCTGTGTGGTCATATGATGGTGCCATTTTGTTTAGGATCTGTTGTCTTAGGTTGTTATGCAGGCCTTCCTGTATTTACATTTATAAGTTTATATGTGCTCTTTCATAGGGCCAAGAGTGTTAGATTATTTGCTTATTAGTATGCAGCAATTGGTGCTATTGATCTCCCTGTGCATTGTGGTTGATGCACTGTTTATACTTCCGACTGCACTCTCTATCTGTCTGAAACTTGTGGGTTCTCTTTTTTAGAGTAAATTCAATTTATGTCTCCAGATGGTATATATGTTATTATTTTTTCTATTGTTTTACTGCGGTTCAAAGGCTGTGTAATTTGGTTATTCATGTACATATTCCTGGGTCATTTATTGCTACAGCATCCTCAGGGAATCCATACAATGATGTCAATGCTGATTCTGCTCATCGGCCCACTATGGATGCTTCGTATACGCCGGATCAACCTGGTGCTGCTACTTGGGCTTCTTCGTCAGAGGTCCAGATTCCTACGTTCAGTTGTTTTGATCCGGCTGCTTCTGATGGCGCCCCCCATCGTCTGCTCCTTGCGATTTCCAGCTTCAAAATGACCCAGATCATATTTTACAATCTGATGATATGTTTTCTGCTGATGCGTCTATTCCTATTCCGCCTTTGCCTCCAGGTGCTAATCCTTTGGATTACCTGTCAAAAGGTATGTCGTCTATCTTATTGTTTCCTCTATCGATTTTCCTTTTTATGCGTTTTGTTTCAAAATTCCTTTGACACCAAATATGAATGATGTTGTTTATTACTCTTTTCTTTCAGTTCCTGCTACTCCTCATTTGCCTAGATGTACGGCTTATTCCAACCGACGGATGCGTATGGCTATTCGTCGGCATCGGGCTTTCCTTCATGCAGGCCGCAAGCCTACCTGTGTCGATTTGCCTTTACCAAAGGACCTCATCAGTGTGCTCAAACGTAAATTTCTATCTAATTTCTTGCCTTTGATAGTAGAACTGTTTCCATTTATGTTTTCCATGGTCGATTTATGGTTGGTACTTATTTTTTTATTTTGCTTTCTAGGTGCCTGGCCTGGTCGTTCGTATTTTGGTGGTCCACATCATGTATGTGTGTATTGCAGCGCCTGTTTTTGGTTTCGAGAACGTTGCAAGCGAGCAGCTATGAAAAAAGACGTCCTGTATATACTGGTTGCTGTCGATGCGGGAAAGTGTCGCTACCCATATATCCTGATTGGCCGTCACCGTTGTCAGAATTACTTAAGTTTGATGGTGGTCCTCAATCTAAACGCTTCTTGCGTTTGATTCGTGAATACAACTCCATGTTTGCTTTCACGTCTCTTGGCGTTCATGTTGACGACACCGTTAATATCGGCAGTGGTCCGTATGTTTTCAAGATATGTGGAGTGGTCTGCCATCAAATTGGATCTTTGCTTCCATCACCTGACAATCCAGATCCTAAATTTGCTCAACTCTATATTTTTGACACCACTAATGAATTGGACCATAGGTTGGGTATATTCCATACTGATCAAGCTGATGGGAATGATCCTACTCTGTTGGCTGATCGTGTGCTTCTCCATTTCATGGTCGTCGTCGTGCAAGAGATTCACATCATGCTGATCATATGGAAGAAAGTTCTAGCCGCCCTGTCCGTCGGCAGCGTCTATATCGAGAGGAACCTGACCGTGCAACAGTTGACTCGCTGCGAATCATGCTGAATGAATGTAACCCTCTTGTGCAAACATTCCGTATGGCTGAAAGAAGACTTTTTTCGCCAGACTGTCCAGATGTTGCTATTCAGTTATTCGGCCATGAAGGAGCTGACCATGGAAATCGTTACTCTCTTCCTGCTGCGCCTGAATTAGCTGCTTTGGTTGTTAATGATTTCTCTGTGGAGGCAAGTAGATTTGACGTCATTGTGCAGAAAGAAGCAGGGTTTTTCCAACGTGTCTCTCCTCTCAATCCTTCCCTTATGGCTTTACAGTACCCCCTTTTATTTCCCTATGGTTCTGGGCTACCATTTGGGTATTAAATACCAGTCTGTTAATGGTGTGCCTGTTAGTGGGAGACAAGATGTTTCTATGCTCGAATACTATTGTTACAGGTTCCACTATCGAAGAGGGGAGCCAAACCCATTTACTTGCTGTGGTCGGCTGTCTAATCAGATAATGGTGGACTCTTATTCTTGTGTTGAGTCAAACAGATTGAATTATCACTTTTGGAATCAAGATACTTTGCGTTCTGAAACATATCAAGGTTTATCTGATGCTCTCGGTGAAGGTACATCGACTGGAAAGAATGTTGGGGTTCAATATATTTTGCACTCTAGCTATACTGGGGGGCCTCGATATATGATTCAAAACTACCAGGATGGAATGGCACTTTGTCGTGTCTATGGAGCTCCCGATTTATTTATCACATTTACTTGCAATCCAAAATGGGATGAGATTTCGGAAGCATTAGTCTTTGAGCCTGGACAAACACCTGCTGACAGGCCCGATATTGTGACACGTGTTTTCAAGATGAAAATTAATCAATTTAGAAGTAGAGTCAAAAAAGGAAAGACTTTCGGTCCTGTTGACGCATGTACGTCTCCTCTTATCCTATCTGTTTTTGTATGTAAATATGTTTGGATTGTTCATTTCTGTTGTTTCAAGTGTGGACTTATTTACTATGCAGCTGTCTTATTTACTATGCTATTTTCTGTATTTGCAGATTTATATGTTGTCGAATTTCAGAAAAGAGGTCTTCCTCATATACACTCGATTGTGTGGCTTCAGGCTGATACCCAGGATCCTACGCCGTCTACTATAAACTCTTACATCTCTGCTGAGATACCGGATTATCGGGAAGATGTGCTTGGCTATGCGCTTGTGGAGGAGTTTATGGTGCATGGCCCCTGTGGTGCGTACAACCCCCACTCACCGTGTATGAAAGACGGTGTTTGTTCTAAACACTATCCAAAGGAATTCAGTGAAGAGACTATGATTGACAGTATGGGTTTCCCAATTTATCGTCGCCCTGACAATCAGCGTTACGTCGTAAAAAATGGGCATCGTTTGGACAATAGGTGGATAGTGCCATACAATATGGAATTGCTTAAAAAATTTCAAGCTCATATTAATGTTGAGTGGTGTAATAAGACTAATCTTCTTAAGTACTTATTTAAATACCTTGCAAAGGGGCCTGACATGTCTCGGGCCCGTCTACATTCGATGTATGAGGTTTCAGGATCACATTCAGAAGGAGGAATGAAATAGATGAATATGCTAAGTGCAGGTATATTCACTAGCTGTTATTAATACACTCCAGTGTTTCTTCATGTCCAGTTTTCGTGCATTATACTTGCTACACATGCATGTTTACGGTATATGCTTGCGGTAATGTGCTTTGCAGGTATTTATCGACATGTGAATCCTGTTGGCGACATTTGCATATGACATTCATGTTCGAGAGCCATTTGTTGAAAGGTTGACTGTACATTTACCAAACCTGAATAGAGTTATTTATGACGAGAATGATGGTCTCTCTGATATTGTCGGGAATCCTAATAGATACAAGACAATGTTGACAGAATGGTTCGTTGCAAATCAGCGTCATCCCGATGCTCGGTGTCTAACATATGTTGACTTCCCAACTAAGTGGACTTGGAATGGGCAAACTAAAAGATGGAAAAGGAGAGTCGAGAAGGATTGTTTATTTGGAAAGCCAATTGGAAGGATTTATAATTGTCACCCAACAACAAATGAGCTTTTCTTTCTACGAATGTTATTAACTAAGGTAGCCGGAGCTACAAGCTTTGCTGACTTAAAAACATACAATGGTATATTGTTTCCTTCATTTAAAGAAGCTTGCCAAGCGCGTGGCTTAGTGGTGATGACAACGAGTGGTTCCTTCTATTCGATGAAGCAGTTCTATGGGCTTCTTCTTTTCAGCTTAGGCACTTATTTATGACTGTCTTGCTATTCTGTGGAGTCACTGATGCTCAAAGGCTGCTTAATAAGTATTCAGAGTTTATGGTCGATGATTTAGTTGCACGAATTCGGCGGTCTATGAATGACAATGATCTGATTGTCCCTCCACAATATTTACAGATAGAATTGTTACAAGATCTTTCGATCATGTTTGCTAAAAATGGCTACTCATTGGAATCTTTTAATATATGTACAGACTCTTTGCATGGTGCTAGAGTTGTTGGTAATAGATTGGTTCTAAGAGATGCAATACATAAGGAAGACCTCAGATCTACAGCTTCTTCACTTTACCATAAACTGAATAGTGAACAGCTAAAGATCTTTCACCAAGTTATAGCTGCTGCTACAGGTTCAGATGGAAAACTATTTTTCGTTTCTGGTCATGGAGGTACTGGAAAAACTTTCTTGTGGAATGCTATTGTTACTGCATTACGAGCAGATGATCATATAGTTCTGGCTGTTGCATCTTCAGGAGTTGCTTCTTTGTTGCTTCCAGGAGGTAGGACAGCTCATTCCAGATTTAGGATCCCACTTGATATTGGTGAGCAAACAATGTGCAACATATCACGAGGGACAAATCTAGCAGAATTGGTTGAAAAAGCTACACTGATATTATGGGACGAAGCACCAATGACTCACAGGCGTTGTTTTGAAGCAGTTGATAGGAGTATGAGAGATGTTCTCTCTATGAATGACAGCTCTAACGAATGCTTCCTTTTGGTGGTAAGACAGTGGTGTTGGGCGGAGATTTTAGGCAAGTACTGCCTGTCATCGACGGTGCAACTAAACAAGAAATTCTTAATGCATCTCTTATTAGATCTCCCCTTTGGCAACATGTAACTCTTCTTAAGTTAAATAGGAACATGAGGCTGTCTAATCCAGATTTGTCAGATGCTGATAAGTTTGAGTTGGAAGAGTTTGCAAATTGGGTTCTTGCTGTGGGAGAAGGGAGAGTACCAATGGACACAGGAGAAAGCGAGACAGTTCCCTCATGGATTACACTGCCACCCGATATTGCATTGCTGCCAACTTCTGATTACATGCTATCTATTATCAACGCAACATATAATTCTTTCAGTGACAATTATTCTGATGTGTCCTATCTAGCTGACCGTGCAATTATTTGTCCTACTAATAAGGTGGCCGATTCAATTAATGATGTACTCTTTGGATTAGTTCCTGGAGAAGAAACAGTATTTGAAAGCTGCGATGCCATATGCAAGACTTTGGACCATGTAGCAGATGCGGACCTACTGTATCCTCCTGAGTTTTTGCATAGTATTGAGCCTCCAATTTTCCATATCATAGAATTGCTCTCAAGGTTGGCGTCCCAATTATGTTGCTTCGAAATATCAATCAGTCTATCGGCCTGTGCAATGGTACACGTCTTCTGGTTACCAGATTAGGTCATGGGTTCTTGAGGCTAAAATTATGACCGGAAGCAACGTTGGTAATCACGTATGCATACCAAGGATTATACTATATGCACCATCTAAAAAATGGCCTTTTACTTTAGAGCGGCGCCAATATCCAATACGTCTTTGCTATGCAATGACAATTAACAAGAGCCAGGCCAAACACTGCAAAAGGTTGGTGTGTACTTACCAAAGCCTGTATTTTCTCATGGTCAATTTTATGTTGCTGCATCACGAGTGACATCAAGAGAAGGGCTAAAGGTACTTGCCCTCGATGAAGACGGAGAGCCAACTCTTAAAACTAGGAATATAGTTTACACGAAGTATTAGGTAGCGTTTGAACAAAGTTTGCATTTCCTGTCTGTTTTCCATCTGGTCTGTTACATGTTAAAATCTTTTAATATTACCATCAGAGATGTTAAGGATGTTTGGTTTTGTGCTTGCACTGGATTTACTATATAATGTTGCCGCTTTACTTTGTGCCGTGCAATTTCGAATTTACTTCTTCCTAGATATACTTACCAGCCTCGTGCTGAAATATTAATTTTCTTCCTCATCTGTTTTTCTTTTTTCGACACACCTTGCAAACTATAGTCTAATCATGACAGAAGTTAGAGAGCAGATTACAGTTTCCACATCAAAGCTACCAGTTTCTGTTGGTTCACTAACACTAGGTTGCTACCAGATTATAGTTACATTGCTTCTATGCAGCTCAATCTGGTTATTGAACATGCTTAAAAACATGATGGTATCCACATGAATGAACGAGCAGTTCGCAACCTATGCAAGCAACACTATCAATTTTTGTTACTTTAACAACATTGAAACGCTGCTAGAGTACAATACAACCTTGCTTCTATGCAACTAGATCTGAATTATAAGAGAGCTCATATAGTTGCAACAGATCTGAATTCTGTTCGATTTACAAAGCATTCCATGTGTACTAAATTCTGTTCGATCTACAAAACGTTCCATATCTAAGTCTTTGAATTAACACTAAAACCTGTGTGTACTGAACTCTGTTCAATCTACAAAGCGTTTCATATTTAAATCTTTGAATTAACACTAAAACTATATTACCTGCTATATGGCAACTCGCTGTGGGACTATAAGCTCTGATTCTATTTTGTTTCAGAAATTTATGTGCTAACAAAGCCATTAAGTTATATATCATTACATGTTGTCACTGAATTTCATATCCAAGGGACAGCTAATCTGAATATATTTCCTATGACTGTCAGCGGACTTATTTCCAAAACTGCGTTTCGATGTTTTTGCTGAATTGAAAATATGATGTAACAACAAAGTGTATTCAGTAACTTACTCTCAGATTTCTTACCGCTATCGAAATTTTGCTTTGACGGTAATACATACACCATCTAGAATCAGCTTTCACAATCTCATGTTCCTCCCAGCAATTCTATTAGGCTTCTCAACACAGTTCATCTACTCACATTGCTCACTTTCCAGTTGCCTCCTGCCGCACAAAAGCATATCCTCAGAAACTTGCTCAATAGGCTATTTGTAGAAATGCAACATGTAAATTATTGAATGACGTAACAGACCGTTCCAATAAATCATACCTTATATTTATGTTGCGCTGAATAATCAGATGCCAAGTTTATTTGTTTTCATAGCCTTGGTCTCTCTTGACCGCAACCTATGTGTCGTGGTGGGAACACGCAGATGCCTAGGGGTAGGCTTATTCTGGGGCCGATGGGACGCTTGAGGATTCGGGGAGGGTTTGCGCGGTGGAGTCGCACACGAAGAACACTGAAAACACACGGAGTTACCCAGGTTCAGGGCCCTCGTGTGGAGGTAAAACCCCTACATCCTGCATCTGATCTGTATATATGGTGGAGTATATGTATTACATCTTTGCTCCTCGAGCTGTTCTTGATCTTTGCTATGAGCTCTCTCCCTGGATGCTTGAGAGAAAAGCTATCCAGTGCGCATGTGGAGTATGGTGAGCTGCTAGCTAGCTTGCTTGAGGGCTTGTACGTGAGTGGGCGGAGAATGGAGTGAGCGATCGGATCTTTTGCTAGCTCTTCCCTGGTGCTCTTATAGAATAAAGCCCAGGGGACAAGGGGACATGGGCTGGCCCACGCAACACTGTACAAACACTATTATGACTTGACTACTGGGGTCTTGTCGCACTGTAGCTGCGTTACGTCAGTGTACTCTTGTCACATCCGGGGCACTGTAGCCATGCCTGTCTGTCCTTTCCTCTGTCTTCTAGCACTTGTCTCCGGGATCTCCGGAATCTCTTGGCAGAAGTATCTTGTACTGGACGAGGCTGGGGATGCTGGGATGACTCGGTTGGGGATACGCCGGGGTAAAGGTAGCAGCCGAGGTAACCCGTCTTGGTTCGATTTGAGGCGCGGGACATGCTGGCCTGCTGCCGAGGCTGGAGCAACACCTCGGCCAGCTCCGACACTGGAGCAACACCTCGGCCTGCCAGAGGACAACCAGCCTCGTCCGCTCCGGACTGAAGACCTCGGTCGAGCTGTGCTCTGGCGATACCTCGGTCCACCGAGAGAAAGGAAAGGGCCCATCCGAGACT
The DNA here is from genome assembly GCA_947311845.1 of Poa pratensis. NCBI lineage: Eukaryota > Viridiplantae > Streptophyta > Magnoliopsida > Poales > Poaceae > Poa > Poa pratensis. Next base: position 7,586,714 of record CAMZMU010000109.1, on the reverse strand, counting down.
TGAACACTCCGGCCTGCCCGAGACGCTGAAGATGTTGGCCCGTGAGCTGAAGAACTCGGTTCGCTGGAGAGAGCTGGAGCGTCGGTCGACGATGTGCTTGATCCGTCGAGGCGAGAGTACGCGCGGGACGTGGCCCAGGCGAGGTCGCGCGGGACGTGGCCCAGGCGAGGTCGGCCGCCCGATCTGGGATAGGAGAGCTCGGCCCGCCAAAGCCGGTGACCGTCCGAGGCCTGCAAGGCCCAACCGAGGCTGTGGTTGCCTCGGCCTGCCGGGTGTGGAGTGGCCCACCGAGGTGGCGCAATCTTGGCCCACACCGGGGTGAAGACACGCCGGCCCATCCGAGGTGAGAAGTACCCGGGCCATCCGAGGCTGGGTGCAGCTCGGCCCAGCCGAGGCTGCTGGCCACCCGAGGCCTGATATCTCGGCCCAGGACTGTTTTTTCCTCCTTTTCCTTTATTCCTTTGTTTATTTCTCTGTTGCCTCTTCTACTAGCTCCACTAAATCACCAGCTTTGGTATACCCGGGGTCACATCCCCGACATTAGTCCCCGAGGCTGCGGGGGACTCGCAGAGTCGCGCGCAGACTTACAAAAATAAATGCCCCCATCGAAACCTCCATGTACACGACCTCCTGCGTGTATGGGCGCCATTGTAATTCGGTTGCCTTTGCCATGCCTTCCAGGCCAATCGCGACATCCGGTTGACCGAGCTCACCCGAATCAACAACGAGATGGACAGTACGCACTGAAAACGCGTTGCCTGCATGGTTACCATTATACGCCGGCTCTTAGCCTTCCTGGCCTTTACCGAACTCGGATACCGCCAGCGCCGGTTAGCCCTCCTGGCTTTTACCGGACTTGGATGCCGCCAGCGCCGGTTAGCCCTCCTGGCTTTTACCGGACTTGGATGCCGCCAGCGCCGGTTAGCCCTCCTGGCTTTTACCGGACTTGGATGCCGCCAGCGCCGGTTAGCCCTCCTGGCTTTTACCGGACTTGGATGCTGCCAGCGCCGGTTAGCCCTCCTGGCTTTTACCGGACTTGGATGCCGCCAGCGTCGGTTAGACCGACATAAACCTGCATGTTAGTATCTCATTTGTCTCGGTACCTCGGCCACTCTGGGCATAACTCACAGGTCTCGATACCTCGGCCACTGCTGGGCATAACTCACATATCTCGATACCTCGGCCACTGCTGGGCATAACTCACAGGTCTCGATACCTCGGCCACTGCTGGGCATAACTCACAGGTCTCGATACCTCGGATGCCGGTTTTAGCCACTCCGGGCGTTTACCGACATAGATGTTTCCAGCCACTGCTGGACTGACACATACCCGCACAAACATAACTCAAAGGTTGCCTCTGGCTAACCAGCGTAGCCACTGATCTGGTATACAGGGTGATGCCATGATGTGTTGGCAGACCAAAATAAATGGCGACCTGTAAAATACCGATACTGCCATGATACACTGGCGAACGGACATGAACGGTGATCCTGAGATATTGCACGAAATCATGATACTTTGGCAAACCGACATAAACGGCGATCTGGAGATATTTGCATAATGCCATGGTATATTGGCGAACCGACATAAACGGTGATCTGGAGATATTTGCATAATGCCATGATATATTGGCGAACCGACATAAACTGTGATCTGGAGATATTTGCATATATAACTCGGCAAGCCGATACCAAAGACTATCCGTGATATACTTTGAGGCCATCCTAAATTTAAGATGGATCCGAGATGACCGATATAACCACGACCTTTGATATGAATATTCTCTCGGTAAAACTGATATCACCTTTCAATGTCAGTTCATGCGTACATATATAAAGGATATTTGACAGGAACAGTAATTCTACTAGCCGAGGCGACAAACTATAGCACTTGATAGAAAACGACTCTAATCAGTAGATACTATGCACAAAAAACTAGACTCGGTTTCAACCGAGTCCCTGAGTTAGTTTTCTTATCTAGGAGAGGGTGCAAAACAGTCTAGCTATCCAGTCCCCGGGTCAAGACATCTTGTCCCGGGGAAAACACTAGACAAAAAGCGAAGGGGCAGTCCCCGAGTAACTTTCAGGATTATCTAATCAGCTAGCATCTTAACATATCATAAATACTCACGTAGCTATTTTGGTGTCTGTCAGATGTTGACGTCATGCTGTTGGAATGCTTGCTCGATGAAGCAGAGCTGCTACTGGTCCACTGATCCGAGGACGAAGGAGTTGATCTGCCGATGTTGGTCCGCTTGCAGAAATTGACCCAACCGAGGCAGTGGACCTGGCTCAGCCGACGCAAGGAGTGTGGCCCAGCCGGAGCTTGGCCCAGCCGGGGTGCGCTTACGAGGCCACGAAGCCGGCCGATCCTCGCTGGACCTCGACCTACCGAAACACTGAGAAGCTAATACACTACCTCGGCCCTCCTGACCGAGACAGGCACCAGCCAATGTGATTCCAGCCCATCCGAGCTAAACAAGTCTTGGTCCGAGTCGAAGGAGAGAGACCTCGGTCTGCCCGAGCCACAATACCTCGGCTACATCGAACATGTCATCGCAGGGAGCCGAGATGGCGAGGCCTCGGCGGGGAATCGACGGCCGGGAATCGCGCACAGACTCGGCCAGGCGCGGACTGCCGAGGTACGGCCGAGGCGAGGACGCGGCTCGCCGGGAAGCCGAGGCGCGGACGACCTGCGCCGAAACTGGCGCGCAGGGAGTCTCGGGCCGGACTCGGCCAGCCGGGGAACATCGAGGATCGCCGCGGACTGCCGGGGAGCCGGGGCGCGGACTACTGGCGCCGGCTCTAACATCAGATGGAGCTCCGGGAGACAGGGAGATGGGCCGCGCAGGCCCGGCGCGACCAGCCGCGGGTCGATGGCGAGAAGAACCGGCTGAGCGCTGCCAAGGCAGAGCCGAAGGCGGCCGAGCTTGGGGGCCTGCGCACAGGAGGTCGAGGACGCACTTGGTGGCGATGCGGTCGCCGGCGTCGGCAGGTAAGGAACCTGGGCTCGACCGAATCTCCTGACTTGGACGCGTACGGGTGCAGAGTAGACTGCGGGCTGAGGCTGATGGAGACGAGGCACGCGCGCGCCGGTGCACCGGCGGGCATGAGGACAACGGTGTGGACGCGCCGGTCACATCCCGCGGGGACGCACCGCCGAGGGCGCGGACTGCCGAAGACGACGCGGACGTGCGGGAGGAGATGACGAGCACGGACGCGAAGCCGACGCCTCGAATGCTGTTGTATCCTTGACGCCGAGTCCCCGAGACGATGAAGAAGATCCCGTCCGAATCGATCCAACAAGCGCCACTGTCAGCCCCACGGTGGGCGCCAACTGTCGTGGTGGGAACACGCAGATGCCTAGGGGTAGGCTTATTCTGGGGCCGATGGGACGCTTGAGGATTCAGGGAGGGTTTGCGCGGTGGAGTCGCACACGAAGAACACTGAAAACACACGGAGTTACCCAGGTTCAGGGCCCTCGTGTGGAGGTAAAACCCCTACATCCTGCATCTGATCTGTATATATGGTGGAGTATATGTATTACATCTTTGCTCCTCGAGCTGTTCTTGATCTTTGCTATGAGCTCTCTCCCTGGATGCTTGAGAGAAAAGCTATCCAGTACGCATGTGGAGTATGGTGAGCTGCTAGCTAGCTTGCTTGAGGGCTTGTACGTGAGTGGGCGGAGAATGGAGTGAGCGATCGGATCTTTTGCTAGCTCTTCCCTGGTGCTCTTATAGAATAAAGCCCAGGGGACAAGGGGACATGGGCTGGCCCACGCAACACTGTACAAACACTATTATGACTTGACTACTGGGGTCTTGTCGCACTGTAGCTGCGTTACGTCAGTGTACTCTTGTCACATCCGGGGCACTGTAGCCATGCCTGTCTGTCCTTTCCTCTGTCTTCTAGCACTTGTCTCCGGGATCTCCGGAATCTCTTGGCAGAAGTATCTTGTACTGGACGAGGCTGGGGATGCTGGGATGACTCGGTTGGGGATACGCCGGGGTAAAGGTAGCAGCCGAGGTAACCCGTCTTGGTTCGATCTGAGGCGCGGGACATGCTGGCCTGCTGCCGAGGCTGGAGCAACACCTCGGCCAGCTCCGACACTGGAGCAACACCTCGGCCTGCCAGAGGACAACCAGCCTCGTCCGCTCCGGACTGAAGACCTCGGTCGAGCTGTGCTCTGGCGATACCTCGGTCCACCGAGAGAAAGGAAAGGGCCCATCCGAGACTTGAACACTCCGGCCTGCCCGAGACGCTGAAGATGTTGGCCCGTGAGCTGAAGAACTCGGTTCGCTGGAGAGAGCTGGAGCGTCGGTCGACGATGTGCTTGATCCGTCGAGGCGAGAGTACGCGCGGGACGTGGCCCAGGCGAGGTCGCGCGGGACGTGGCCCAGGCGAGGTCGGCCGCCCGATCTGGGATAGGAGAGCTCGGCCCGCCAAAGCCGGTGACCGTCCGAGGCCTGCAAGGCCCAACCGAGGCTGTGGTTGCCTCGGCCTGCCGGGTGTGGAGTGGCCCACCGAGGTGGCGCAATCTTGGCCCACACCGGGGTGAAGACACGCCGGCCCATCCGAGGTGAGAAGTACCCGGGCCATCCGAGGCTGGGTGCAGCTCGGCCCAGCCGAGGCTGCTGGCCACCCGAGGCCTGATATCTCGGCCCAGGACTGTTTTTTCCTCCTTTTCCTTTATTCCTTTGTTTATTTCTCTGTTGCCTCTTCTACTAGCTCCACTAAATCACCAGCTTTGGTATACCCGGGGTCACATCCCCGACACTATGCCTCTCAGATTTGGCTGTCCGGCTCGCTTGCACGGCAGAAACACATCCGTCGGGGCTGCATCTGGTCGCATCACGCTCCCATGGCTATCTGTTCTTCTTGCTAACTCTTCCGCCCGGCGCCGTTTTCTACTATTTAGCTGTAGGCGAGGATGCACACGCTTCTCCGACGTTGCTGACCACGCCGGCGTCGGTCAAGGTGGCCCTGCCGTAGAAGAAGCATCAACGAATTGTGAATCTCTTCCCCACGGAGCTCTAGGTGTGCTTCTTCCTCCCGATACTCTGTTATTTAGCAGTCGAAAGGGGAACACCTTTATCTGTAATGGACAGACACATTTTAGATTTGTTGACCTAACGATTTTTTTCCATGCTTCTATTTGGCTGGCAGCCCACTATTCTACATCTTTCGCTACGGCGAAGGCCCGTTCGAGGCCCATTTGAGCTCTGACCTGTATGCATGAAAAAAAATATAAGCCGTACCTCATAGACCGGCCTCTTTTGCTCCATACTACCACGGAAGCCCATCCGGGGTGCACTCCATAATATTCTTCCTCCGCTTATTTTTCACAGTTTTTTCGCTAATCTTTTATTACTTACCAAATCCCATGCGGGAGGACCAATTGCTTCCCCCTTCTTTCGTCATGCTCATTCCGCCTTCCATAGCTACCCGTCTCCAGATCAGCTACCAAACTACAATACGTGTCCTACCTCCTTTCTTTAGTTTTCTCTTATTCAGTGCCTTTATACATACACTAAAACAGAGTACAAACTCTTTAATCAAAGTTTCTGAAATATATGCTTTATCTCTACATCTCTCTATACTACCTTCTCTACTCGCAAAAAGAATGAAGACATCATTAACTTCTTTCTATATTTATGCAGTCGTGCTCTTACGTTCCTACATAAATTTAAATACATAAAAAAAATACATCACGATTATATAACATCCCAATTTTACACCACGGGCGCGGCGTGACGCCGCGCTAAATTTACCTAGTAAGAATGTAAGCAATGATCACCTTGGCCTCACGGAGAATGTCACTGTTATTCAGATCAGTGGGACCTGCTCCAACTTCATTGTCAGCATCAACCTATAAAAACACACATCTTTTTAGATTCTTATTGTTTTCTATAAATTGCCTCAATCATAATTACTAAACCAGGTTACTGTAAGTCTGTAAGACATGCTTTCTGTTCATCCAGATAGCAGTATGCTGCAGATGAGTAACTCTATCAAAGTTTGCAATGAACAAAGTGAACCCTGGCATGCAGTGCAAACTAATGAAATAAGTGCAGCAGATCTATGGACAATTCAATTGCTGCTACAGCAAATACTCGCCAATATGAAACAGGCTGGACATGAACAACTTTCTTTTCTGCCTTCTTAAGAGCTCTTCAAAGATTGGATGTCCATTAACTGAAACCTGCACACTGTTCATGTAATGCCCTCGCCATAACGTCAAGTTCATCAACAATGGTTCTCATCGATGCCTAGTGCTATATCAACAGATTATTTCAGGCATAGTACATCAGACTGTTTTATTCACAAAAAGATCGTCAAGTTCTGTAAAAGCAACTGAATCCCTGGTCCGCTATCTCCTTCAAATTTTAATACCAAAAGTAAGTTCATGAGTTGTGACTTAAGAGTACATAAATATCTCAATACTAACAGAAAAGAAGTCATGTGTAGCTTATTACCTTACATCTCGGATGGACCTCTTTGTTTCAAGCAAATCTTTCAGTCTTTTCATGGCCATCGCAGCATCTTCAATTTTTGTTGTAAAACCTAAATGGAGCAGGCTGGCATAACTACAAGTTACCTGGATGCAATAAGAAAGAATAAAATGAAACTAACCATTTTCTGCTTCTGATTTAATACCAGAAATTTATGCATCTCATTTCAATCGGTCTCCTTTCTTCTTGAGCTACTTAACATAAGCGTACCATTCTGACCACAGGTTCTTAATGAAATAGCAAGTTTAGAAGAAAAATGAGCTACAAACAGTCAAAAGAGTAACCTGAAGCATTTCCTTTTCACGGACAGCCTTCCAAGATATAAACTGCTCTGATTGTTTTCTAATAGTTTGTTGAAGTTGGACCTAAGATATGAAAAGAGCATATGTCAATAGATAAAACTAAATTAAGTTTAGGGACTTCTGGAGAGCGAAAAACCTTCTGAGATCTGATGCGTTTAATTTCTCCTTTTCGACGCATAGCGGCATCATCACTTCCTTGTTTTCGTCGTAGCAATTGTTGCTGAGTTTTCTGCTTTTTCTTGAGCTTAGAGACCTGCCAAATGGTGGCGAATTAGTCCTTGCGACAAGGTAAAAAAGGCATCAAACTAAACATTTCAAGTGATTATTTCATCCAAAACGTATACGGTAGTCAAACAAATTCTCACACAGAACTGTTGCACCATTTACAACCGACTTGCTCAGACATTTTAGTCGATACACATAATAGTAGATGTACGAATACCAAAAATACCGCTGCTACCGTTAACACCCTTCAAAGCAGAGATCAACTGAATTTGGCTCACACAGTTTACAAATCATATACTGGTATAATTACAGTGAATTCCAAAAAGGGCATATCCTTCTTATAACTCTAAATATTCAAAACAGTGATCCCAAAATAGATAGGATCAACAAGCAGTGCAAAAGAACCTACTGCAAGCACTTGTATACATACAGAAAATCCTGCCTCCTAAGTAGAACTATACTAAATAGATGCTTATAAAAGTTTCCTTTGATGTCATTAGTAAAACCAACTTGAATATTAAGCTTCCATAGTGCTTCCTCACGCAGACTGAACTTCCATAGTGCTTCCTTGGCCACAACCTGAAGATAGGAGATACATAGTTTGAGAAAAAAAATGTATGTGGAATATTTCAATGGTCAGCGATGACACACTACACAGTATCAAAATGGTATTCAGAACAGAGGAAATAAATATGCAGGAACAGTGAGCTATAAGATTCAAGGTCTCTTACATCCAAAACCACTCTAGCGTACTGCAAAACCTCCTCCTCTTGGGAGCTCCACTATACTCTGCATAATTTCCTAGCTCTGCAGCATATCCCAGTCTCCAACCTGGAAATAAGATTCATCTGTTATCATCTTGATTAACATTTAGAAACTGTCTAAAACATGTAGAAGAAAAGCCAAGTCTACTGTGTCAGCGTATATGAGACGCTCGACCCCATTGTGCATCCTTGTTTGTAGCCTCAAGAGAGGAGACACATAATTTGAAAGAAAAAAATATGTGGAATATTTCTAGGGTAACGAGAAGTAAAAATAGGGCCATATTGTGTGGAAATACAGGTGTGGAGGGTGTACATACCTGCAGTAGCCATGGACACTATGAACACCAATTCTGCCTCCTATCGCCACTGGTGTAAGAATCTTGTGTACACCCAAATCCAGTGGCGGAGCTAGGACTAGTGGCCAGTGTTGTCAAACCTCAAATAAAACTGCAATGATGCCAGAAACAAGGATTAATGTGGTCAATTCCGATGTGTCCATAGCTAAGGTTTCTTTACTACCAAATTTTAGTGATGTCGCTTGACCACATAGTCATAGTGCAGCTCCGCCACTGCCCAAATCATTAGCGGCAGAGCATGCATCTGCCAAGAAACCAAAGGCAGGGTTAACTACAACACGTTTATTCAACAGAAATAATACTCAAATTTGGGCATTATCTATAAAGCTACCTGCAAATAATTCATCAAGCACTCCAGAGCGTGAATCAAAATTCAGTATTTAGTAATCACTCCAGAAATAAACTTATTGACGAATTCTTAGTCATAAGTTCATGCATAAATGTAGACAACAATTAATTGCCTTGTTTAATTGGGACTGCAAAAAAGACTAACCAAAAACCAAAAAGCAGGGGAGGAAGAGAAATTAAGACTCACCTTGCAGAGGGCATCGTCAATAATCACCGATAAGGAGCAACAAAAGCACCGTATGCAAACGTATTTTCCCCATCAAGAGCGCTAGCAAACTGATTTACTGGAATCACGCCATGGGAGCAAGGCTGGAGTAAACATTAATTTGAAGAGTAAATAATCATACTGAGGGCTCAAGCCGGGAGGGAGACAACGGCGCTGTGCCATGGGTACCTGGCAGAGAGACCGGGGTCGTGGTGCCATGGCCATGGCCGGCGCCAAGACCGGAGGTGGAGCGGCAGCTGCAGCGGGATGGGCGTGCTTGGGCGATGTGTCGACTTGTCTACGTCGGGCTAGGTCTCGGGAGGTCGCGAGGGAGGGCTGCCGCCTAAGGGCATCTCCCGTTCGGCCCCCCCCCCCCCCCCCCCCCTGAAAAACGGCGCCTTTTTGGACGGCCTCGGGGAGCGCCGGCGCAATTCGGGCTCCTGGGTTCGGCGTTTTTCCAGCCGTCCCCAAACCCAGACTTGGGCCGATAAATTCAAAAAAAAAACCCAATTGGGCGAAATTCATCGAACACGTTAAACTTAGGCGAAATTCATACTATATAGGCGAATTCCGCATTGTTCATTACATAATACAAACATAAAACTTAATTTTAAACTAAAACACGGCGATCTACATGCCCAGCTGGCTGTAGAACGCCGTGTAGTCGCCGCCGTCGTCGTCGTCGTCGCTCGGCGCGCCGCCGCCGAAGGTGCTCGGCCCCGCCTCGTCGTTGTTGGCGCCGGCGCCGAACCACCCTCCGTCGTCGTCGCTGTCGTCGAGGACGATCACCTCGCCGCTCGCCTGACGAGGTGGAGTAGGAGGCCGGCGTGCGGCGGCCTGGCGACGGCAGTTGGCCGCTGCCTCGTCGAGGAGGCGCTGCTGGCGCGCAATCTCCTCCTGGGCGTGCTGGCTGCGCGACCAGGCGAAGATGAACTCGTCCGGCAGCTCCTCAGCGGCGACGGGCGGCGCGGCGTCCTGCAGGGAGGCGGTGACGGCGTTCTGCTCGCCGGGGAACTCCTCGTCGTCGTCCGGCGCCTCCGCCTTGATGGCCGCCCGGACGTACTCTGGCGGCGCCGCCCAATCCACCGACGCCTTCTTCTTCTTGGAGGTGGCGCCGCCCGTGCCAGGCTCCTGCTTGGGCCTGACGAGGCGAAGGTGGCCTCGGGGAGGCGACGGCGCGCGGCGCTCGCTGATGCGAATGCCGCCGCTGGGCCTTCTTGGCGGCGACCGGGCGCGGCGCCCGGAGTTGAGGACGACGCCGCGCGGCGTGTCCTCCGGCGGCATGGTGAGCCGGGGCTGGTTCCCACCGGCGATGTGCTCGAGGACGTACGTGAGCGTACGCCCTCGACCGCTCCACCACTGCTTCCGCCCGCCGGCGTTCTTCCGGCCGGAGACGGGTCCGTTGTTGTTGGTGTCCTCCAGCTCGCGGCGGTGGCGCTCGACGAAGTACGCCGTCCAGAAGGGGGCGTTCGCCGGATCCCAGCGCGGGTCCGCCGCCTGCTCTTCGGTGAGGTCGGCGAGGACCTCCTGGATCGCGTAGACGCGATCCGCTCCTTCTGGCGGCGGCGGAACGGGGACGCCGCCGGCGCTCAGGCGCCATTCGCCGGGGACCCGCATGTCCGGCGGCGCAGGGTACCCCGCCTCGTACAGCAGGCGGGCCTCGTCCTCGTGCAAGAAACGCCGGCCGAAGCCGTTCGCCGCAGCTTCGTCGCCGGGGAATCGCTCGACCATTGTTGCTGCTCGGGGAGGGAGAGAGAGAGAGAGGGGGAGAGAGATGGGAGATGGCGTGCCTTGCCACGGCGAGATGGGGAGATAAATAGGCCCAGGCAGGCGATACGGTGGCACGTCATTACTCCGGCGCGTGGCAGCCGATTGGACGCGTCGGCCGCCGCTGAACGGCGCGGCAGTCGGAGGCCATTACTCCGGCAGGCTTTTGACCAGCGCGGGAGCCGAGGAGATGACGACGAAGCGTTTTTCCGCCCGTGATTCCGCGCCATTTCGCCTATCACGCTGACAGCGCTGGCCCACACTCTGTTTCGCGCCAATTCGCTCCCCCAGGCCGAACCCGGTGGGCTGGGTTTGGCCTGGGAACGCCGGCGCTAGTTTCCGCCGATCCGGCGCTTTTTGGGCTCCTGGGGGGGCCGACTGGGCGAAAAAACGGCGCTCCCAGGCCAAAACGGCGCCAAAATCGGCCCTGGGGGGGGGGCGCTGGGGGGGCCGGCTGGAGATGCCCTAAGCCCCGCAATCCCCGCACTGTCTGAGAGAGGAGTAGGAGCAGCGGCACGGCCTCCCGTCCGGCGAATCCGATTCAGAGCAGGGGAGCATGGGACGGAGGAGTGGTGGAGGTGGAGCGGCTGCTCAGTCTGGGAGGCCAGGGACATGAGAGGAGGTGGAGCATGGGATGGACGAAGACCTGAGGGGGAGGGGAAGCGTGAGCGGCGGCGGCCATGGCAGAGGAATGGAGGGAGGGCTAGGGTTTTTTCCGCCGGGAATTTCTCCTCGCTTGGCCCTCCGCGGGCGATGTCCAGTCCGTGCACGCCATCATACCATCGTGGATAGGCAGCCAAGTTGGCATATCGAAAAGGACAAACAGAAAACGCCACGTGGACAGCGCGGATGGGCGCCCAAGGGGTGGGCAAATGCTTGTTCTCAATGTGACACATCACCGGAGTATGCATTTCAGTCTTGCTAGAAGCATACTTAAGGAGAGAAGAGCATGATGTTCTACACCTGATATGGTGAGCACACTAATGATTGTGCAATATTTGGAACTAGCCACACTTACTGCTCAACACACTACGGTGCACAGAGCTGACAGCTGCATTTATCTAGACGAGGTTCGAGGAAAAATAGTTCTAATCTTTATAATTTTATTTTCCTATTGTAATTTTCTTTCTTTTTTCTTCTTTCTTTTTTTCTAGTTTGATCAAGCTTTCTACTCTTTTTTCTTACCAGGGTTTATCTTCAAGGGGAGTTTACCTAGAAGGTTTTAACGAGGCAAGCTTAATAAAGCTCACTATTTACCGCATGTAACACTTGGTTTCTTTTTATCATTTTATTTATATATTTTTGCCGGGGTACCCATTTCTAAAAAAAATTTATATATTTTTGTATTTTTTGAATATTCAAAAAGAAAAAACAGGTCGAAACAAGGGACCCGTATCGCTTTAAGCGAGTGGAATCCCACATCTCGCCCACGCCAGAAGGTTCCATCCTCGAAGACAACAGCACTCGTGCCCCTAGATCGTCCGCACAACTCCAGCATCTCGAGGTCACATTTTGGATTTTTAGATTTTTCTTTTCTTATTCATTTTTTAGTTTATTTCTTATGTTATTTATTGGTTTTATCTTGACATTATTTGATTGTTTTCACATGAAAATGTTTTTGAATTCATATTTTATTCAAAACATGGATTTATCTAAGACGTGTGAACATTTTAAATGCAACAACATATCTTTCTGAATGTCTAAAATATGATCATATATTTTTTCAAATTTTCGGGTTCAAATAAATGTTTACAGGTTAAAAACTTTCACGGGGTTACAAAAGTCATAGTGTTTGGAAAAAAATGTTCACACGTCTGAAGAAATGTTCACGTATTTTTTTAAAAATTCACAAGTTCACACGTCAAATTTGAATTTTGTTCAAATTTTAAAATTCTTCAAATTCAAAAATGGTTTAGATTCAAAATTGTTCATATTTGATTTTTGTTCAGATTTTAAGATTTTCAAATTTATTCAAATTTATAATTTGTACAGATTTTAAAACAGAAGAAAAAACAAAAACAGAAAACTGTACCTTTTATATTGGGCCGCTCCAAAATCGGCCCATGAAGGAGCTCCCTTCAGGCGACGGGACGCGGAAGCGCCAACTGAAGGCGACGTACAACACCTCCCAGGCGTTAGTCCAGATTGCTATAAGCGGGAAGCTCTTTTATATCGCTCATTAATTAGCGGCGGTTTAGCCGGTGCCACCTACAAGGTTCTTTAAGTGGGCCGGCCCAAAATGTTTCGCGCACGGAAAACGTTTCCCTGGCTTCGTCTGTTTCTTTTCCGCTTCGTCCGTTCGATATACTGCTTCGGCTATTTTCGCTCCCCAACCTGAGCACACTACCAGCGAAGGAGATTGTAGCCACGGCAGCATGGTTCATATGGTGGAGGAGGAGAGAGATGAAACATCTAGGAGAATTACCACAAGCGAGTCGAGTTGCTCTCTCGATTAAAGCCATGGTGGCCAACGCCTTGAAGGTGAAGAAGAATAAATCAGCTAGAGTGAAGGTGGGCTGGTCTAAGCCACCGCTTGGGGTTATGAAACTGAATACGGACGCAGCAGTAAACTTGAGCACGAGGAGAGCATCAACTGGGTGTGTTATTAGAGACGCAAGCGGGCAATTTATTGCAGCTTGCATAATTGAAATAGAAAGGGTGCTCGACGTCACCACAGCGGAGGCACAGGCGATGCGTGACGGCCTCCGATTAGCAGAGAGAGTTGGATGCAAGCGCATATATATTGAGACCGACTCAAAGGAGGTTGTGGAGGCGTTTGAAGATCCAACACGGCACAGGATAGTGGGCATGCCTTACTTGGATGAATGCCGGACGATCATGGCAGGGTTCGCGTCGGCAAGATTGGCACACTGTCTACGAGAAGCAAATCAAGCGGCGGATGTAGTAGCAAAATCAGTACATGATCCTGATAATAATATATGGCTAGAGGAGCCACCCTTGTTTCTCATTCCACAATTAGTGGAAGATGTAATTCTTATTGATTAATAAAGGTTAAGTTATGGTTCAAAAAAAAATACTGCTTCGCCTATTTCTTTTCAAACTAGTAAGCTTGCACGTGCACACACGTATCGACTGATATGTATTCAACTAACCATATTACAAACAATATCGACTGATACATTAGTCAGGCAATCATATTACAAACACTAAAGTTAAATTCTTGCATGTCGCAAAGGAACATATCTTGTGTCCAGTTACAAAAACAAATGTGTCAAGTTTCCCGAAGTCAGTTATAGTGTTGTAAGTGATCATCTTGCCAATTGAGCTATCTACATTTTATTTTAGCTGCAGAGTCTGTATTGTGATAGAGTTTTCAAGGACCTTCCATGGAGTTGTGAAAACCGATAGGACAATCCTCAGTCAGCGAGAGCACCATCATATTTAGTGGGGGGTAATCTGATGGTATAGTCCAGCCTGTGTACACTATGCCGGGTGGCTGTAGGAAATTTCATCTTCGCTTGTTTAATAGTAGTGGAGATATGAACAAAATTCGAATTTGAACAATTTTTAAATTTAAACAAAATTTCAAATATGAACAGATTTTGAATATATTTATATTTTTAAAACACAAATATTTTTTAAACTGAATATTTTCAAAATATGAACCATTTTCGAAAAATAAAAACGAAAATGGTTTCAAAATTGAATATTGTTCAAATTTTGAAAATGGTTCCAAAAGCGAAGTCGCGTCGTATCCCTCCACGTCGGCTGCCAGGGTCGTGAGGCTCGCCGGAAAACTTCCGCTTCTCCTTTCTCCCCGCCCTAGCCCGCGTCTGGGTCGTCCAGGACATCCGTTACGGCCGCGTCCTCTCCGCGACCGATGAGGATGTCTTCTTCACAGAGATGGGGGTGTGTGACCCCTTGCACACCAGCGGTACCTCCTGCTTCCCCCAATCCGCGACCACCTCGCCGCTTCCGTTGATTGGCCTCATCACATGTATGCGATGGGTTGCTCGAGCATTGCAGTGTATGCATGGCGCGGTCGATCTCTTCGGTACGTGCAAGGAGAGCGAACACATGTGCTGAATTTGTTTGTTTCTTTGCAAAATAAGTTGTGCTTGTGTTTTCTCTGTTTCTTTTAAGGAGATGCGCGAAAAGTAGGTAGCTAGCTAGGAAAATGAAAAGGGAAAGAGAGCGTAGGCAGGGGCTGCTGGGTCTTGTACGTGACCACTTGCGTTTGTTTGTTTTTCTTTTCTTTTTGATCGATTCGGAAAAGAAGGAAACAACTCGGAATGGCACGCATGCATCTGGCATACGAGCTAGCGAGCGAGTGTTGCAGCATTCTCTCTCTACCGATCGAAAAAAAATCTCACACAAAGAAAGCAAGCAGCGGGGACAAATTTTCGTCGCGTACGAAAAAAAGAAGCAAAATCGGAATGGACCCGACTTCAAACCCCGTGCGCGTACGAAAAAGGATCGATGGCCCAGCCCGCGAGCAAGGAACGCTCACCCAGGCCAAGTTTTAGCACTGGCCCATCTAGACAGCAGTACACGGATGCCTCACTTCCCCGCAGCGACAGCCGCCAGCACAGTTCACACTTCACAGCCGCCGCCGACCATCCCTCCTCATCCTCCACGCCGGAGAGCCAGGAGATGGACTCGCCGCCGGTCCCAAGCGAGCTCCTGGTAGACATCTTCCTCCGCCTCCCAGACCCAGCCGACCTCGTCCGCGCCTCCGCCGCCTGCGTCCCCTTCCGCCGCCTCGTCGCCGATCGATCCTTCCTCCGGCAGTACCGCAAGCTCCACGCCCCGCCTCTCCTCGGCTTCCTCGAAGTAATCCGTGGACGCCACCCCGCCAAGTTCCACCCCGCAGTCGCGCCGTATCCCTCCGCATCGGCTGCCAGGGCCGTGACCCTCGCCGCCGACTTCAGCTTCTCCTTCCTCCCCGCCCCAGCCCACGCCTGGGTCGTACAGGACATCCGCGACGGCCGCGTCCTCCTCCACAAAGCCACGACAGATGAGGACGCCTTCTTCACGGAGATGGTGGTGTGTGACCCCTTGCACCGGCGGTACCTCTTGCTGCCCCCAATCCCCGACCACCTCCTCGCCGCTTCCGTGGAGGAGCTGTTCCCTCTAGGACCGAAATTCTGGGGCGAGATCTTCCTCGCTCCTACTCCGGGCGACGATGACGAGACGTCCTTCAGAGTGGTCTGGATGGCGCAGTGCAAGACCAAGCTCTTCGCCTTTGTCTTCTCTTCCAGCACCGGACAATGGCGAGCCGTTCCTTCCCAGCGTTGGACCAGTCTCTTTGCTGGCTTGCCGTCGTTAAGAGGCACTCTCTTCCGCTCTCGCCAGTACTCGTACGGCTGCTTTTACTGGAGGGCGGAGCTTGGCGAAGAAAAGTACATGCTGGTGCTCGACACTCGGATCATGGAGTTCACCTTTGCTGAACCCCCACCCGAAGCCAGATCATTTTTCACTTCGGCTTTGAGCTTGGGCATGGTGGAGGCAGGGGAAAACAGGCCCGGGATGTTTGTGCTTAAAGGCGGCGAGTCTGCCCTCAGCTATTACGTTGCGCAAAACGTTGGAGGGAGTTTGAGCCAGTGGCACAAGGAGAAAACAATCTCACTAGATTCTGAGCCTCGTCTCGAATGTTCAACAGAGAGGTATTTGCTCCTGTATAAGCCAAGGAGCGGCTTTCACACACTGGACAACAAAACATTCCAGCTTGAGAAGATGTTTAATGCTTCAGTGTATAGCTTCGATGAGCTGCGCGCATATAGCAACTTCCCACCATCATTCTTGTCGTTACCGACAATATCAACTTGTAAACTTTACGTCGCATCCTAGTTATCTCCTTCTCTTTAATCATCACACAGCTTGTTTAATATGCCTGATGGTTCATATTGTGATTGTTAATTCTTCTCTACACGACTTGATTGCTGTTACTTCTTCTGTGCTTCTGGCAACGCTATTGGAGCACAATTGTGTTTTTTGTTTGTTTGTTTGTTTAAGTAACTAAATTAGTAAAACAAGGGGTATGCACATTATAAGTAGCATTGCGTAGGCCTCATGGAATGTAAAAATCACTAGATGGATATAATTTTTTGGGTACAATTGTTTATGTGGTCAAGATAATGAGAATCTATACAAGTCATTCAGTTCACTTTTTGATTTTTTACCTTTGAAACATTTATTCTAGTCAAGCGTGCCTTATCTTGTCTGATTTTATTTAGGTAGATATAAGTAGGCCATGTCTCTTCTTTATCATCTTTGCACCTATAAATTTATCTCATGATGTTGATTTGACGTAAATCTGCATCAGTATAAGATGCTGGGCCATTGCTACCACTAAATCACTAATACATCACATGTATCTGATATGAGAAAAATTGCAGTGCGAGTTTTGGCTAAATGGACTGGCCATTAATTAGCAAGAAGAACTTGTGCCCAGAAACCGTTTGATTTGATATCAGCTGGGCATCAGTGTTTGCTTAGACAGTTTTAACTTCTAACCTAATTGTCTCAGTCCGGAATCAAGGTACATGCCAAATGCAAGCAATCAGCTCTTGTAGGATCACAGAGGACACACATAGTTTGTTGATCGTAGCTGCTGAGACTCCGGATTGTTTTCTCTTTGACTTAATTTAGAAATTTTGCAACTACTAGGTAATTTATGAAGTAATGCAACACGAAGCTACCATTTGTTTATAACTTTTAAACCTTAAAGTTATTTATGATTCAGTTCTTTATATTTACATGCCTTTATCTCGCTACTTTATTTCAACCTGTACAACAAATTGCATAGCTCAACAAATAAAAGCCAGTATTTGTTTCTGGGGGCAATGTTACCAGTTGGAGGATAAAAACTGAAGTGTACAAAGGTTGATTTCCCGTGTATTGTGTGTGAATTGTTTTAAGTCCTAATGCCATCTCATCTATTCGAATATTCTGCTTTATCACGTGCTTTTTCCGTAAGCAATTTACCATGTTGCGCCCGATAACAAGGCCAACCTTGTATTCCTCTTTGTTCACAAGCTCTTGAATATCTGCAGTTTGAACATTTGCGTAACTTGAGATATTGGGCAGGTGTTGAGATGAGGAGACACTGGAACAGGGCTGCGGTGAGCTCAAGCGCATAGTTACCATGGTCAGAATACTGCGGATGCAAATGCTGGAGGTCAGGCTGATGCATTTTTTATTAGAGATGGGGCCGAGGCTGCGACACAATTCGACCATTGACCACAAAGATGGTCTGCTTTGCCTCCGTTTTGGTCTGTAATGTGTTATGTGGCAACCTAGAAGCGTAGAAACCTGAGTGTTCATCTTGTATGCCTTGATCCGACTGTGATTGGCACGTTTGTTCGTTGGATGAGGTAGCGAGAGCATTAGCAATGTTTAGTTTACTCAGAATCATTAGTTTAACTAAGACCATGTGAGAGGTGAAACTAAGTGCGATCTTGTTTTGTATGTATGTCTACAACTCCAAGTTTGTGGAATGCAGGCTGTCTGGTATTCAGAATTAAGGACTAGTCCCGGAGGATATATTTGAAATCAGATTTTAATGCTTATCTACTCTTTATTAGTTACATTCATTTCAGATATTTCGATATGTCACTGGAGTTTATCTTTTGTGCCATTTGATCCGACCATGATTCGGTGCGTTTTGCTGGACAAGGTATGTAAAAGACCAGTATGTTGATTAAGCCTCTGTAAGGCCTTGTTCGGTTAATCCCTATAGCAAGCGGATTGAGGTGGATTGAAGAGGATTCGCAGGGAATTTGACTTACAGGGATCTAATCCACCTCAATCCCTATCAAACCCCTTGCTAAACTAGCAAACCGAACAAGCCCTAAGAAGTGAGTGACGGATCTTGCTGTACATGTATATCTTTGCTCTTCCTCTTCTCCACTATTTTTTTGGTCGAAAATATGAGGTATCATTACTGAGTCACTTCATCGATCCTTCGCAGTTGGTTAGTTCTCCACATACTGTCACTATTTATGGGAGCTAAAGAGTGAATTCACTCATTTAAAACACGATCCTTCATCGGAGCATCACATGATTTGGCAAAAGTGACCATAACTGGAGTTTAGAACACCCAAAAGATGTGGTAAGCAAAAAGTCCAGCCTAAAATTGCCAGAGTAATTGTGGAACCATTCACCCAACAATATCAAAAAATAATCAAAGGATCCAGAGTGACAGTATGTGGAGCTTGTCGGGGATGTAACCCGGGTACCCCAGAGTTGTTGCTTTGACCGAAGCTCCTAGGACGTTAGGCGCACTCCAGGTTGAGGCAGGTGGCCTCGACGCTCCACGCCGACGCCGGAACATCCCTAGCCGGGTCATCCCTAGCCAGGTCATCCCTAGCCGGGTCATCTCCGCCGACGCCGGGACATCCCTAACCGGATCATCTCCACCAACGTTACTTCAACTGGGACATCCTCATCCGAGTCGTCACAAATATCTTCCTCGTCCAGTACGAGAAGCTCTGCCAAGTGATCCCGGGGATCCCGGAGACAGAAGCTAGAAGACAAAGGAAAGGACGGCACCTACCGGAGATGCCGGAGATAAGTGCTAGACGACAAAGGAAAGGACGGACAGGACGTGCCAAGCCCATCCCCTCAGTCAACTCAGCTACAGTATGACAAGACCCCAGTAGTCACGTCAGAGAACAGTGTTCTTTGTCCCCTTGTCCCTAACTTGTCCCCTGGGCTCCCCTTTATAAGGAGCACCAGGGGGAAGGGGCAGAAACAGCGCGCGGGTGCGCGCAGACGCCTGTGGGCACTTTTCTCCCAGTAGCTCCTCTTCTTCTTCCTTGAGGCTTTCTCCATGGATGAAGCATACAGCTCGAGGAGCATTTGTACCCACCGCAGATGAGATGAGAATACACCAAAGTAGGATAGATGCTGCAGTAGGGGTTTTACCTCCTCACGAGGGCCCGAAGCAGGGTAGATCTTTGTGTTTGCAGTGTTCTTCGTGTGCGACTCCGTCGCGCAATCCCTCCCCGAATCCTCAAGCGTCCCATCGGCCCCAGACTAAGCCACCCCGTGGCATCTGCGTGATTCCCACCACGACAGTTGGCGCCACCGTGGGGCTGATAGTGGTGCTTGCTGGGTTAATTTCGGACGGGACCTTCTTCATCAGCGCGGGGACTCGACATCGCCATTTGCTCTCCGCGCGTCAGCTCGGCTTGCCGCGTCCTGCCTCGCCGACTCGCTCCGACCGCGGTTCCGCCGTGCAGATCAGCGCTGGCTGGCCGTGGATCGACCTTCTCCGCGCACCCGCATCCGCGCCCGGCATCTCCTCCGCGTCGTTCGTCCTCCCGCAGGCCGTCCTCGCCTCGGCTGCATCGAGCCTCTTCCGCGGCCGCCCTCCGTCGCTCGGCATCAGCAAAAGCTAACCAAGCATCCAAGCAGCTGGATCAAAGGAGCTAAAGCAAGCAAGCATGTAGGTGGATCGTTCGAGCTAAGCAGGCGTGCAGATAAGCAAGCAAGCGAGTATCTGGATCAAAAAGCTAAGCAGTAAGCAGTCAAGCAGGCCGCTGAATCGTTCGTGCGTGCACGTCTGGCCAGCTGAGTGGATCGAGATATCCCAGCCCCGGCTGGGGCAACTCGGCAGGGCAGCCTCGGTTGGGTCGAATCGGGAGCGCAGTCTCGGGTGGACTAACTCGGGAGCGTAGCTTCGGCTGGGCCAGTTCGGCAGCTCAGCCTCGGTTGGCCCGAGTCAGCAGCGCAACCTCGGAGGGCCAAATCAGCAGCTTGGTCCCGGCTGGGCCGAGTCAGCAGTGCAGCCTCGCTGGGCTGAGTTGGGAGCGTGGCCTCGGGCTGGCCGAGTCAGCAGCATGACCTCGGCTGGGTTAATTCGGCAGCGCAGCATGGTCTCGGATTGGGCCGAGTCAGCGCAGCCCCGGCTGGGCTAGGCTGAGTCAGCACCTGCTTCGGGCTGGCCAAGCCAGCTCCGGCCTCGGCTGGACCGAATTGAGCTCCAGCTTCGGAGCAGGCCAAGCCAGCGCCTGCCTCGGGGCGGGCCGACGTTTTCTCCTACTTCTGCAGGCTGACAGCTCCTATCTCGGACGGGCTGGCATTGCCCGGCTAGCGACTGACGCGGCATTGAGTCAGGTGCGACCGAAGTCTCGGTTCGCTGGAAGTCTTGGGTCATCCACCTCTACTCTCCGTCAACAGTCTGAGTGTAAGTATTTATTGCATATAGATCTGCTCAGCGTTTAAATAGTTAATCCTGAAAAGTTACTCGGGGACTGCCCCTTCGCTTTTTGTCTAGTGTTTCCCCCGGGACAAGATGTTTTGACCCGGGGACTGGATAGCCAGTCTGTTTTGCACCTTCTCCTAGATAAGAAAAGTAACTCGGGGACTCGGTTCAACCGAGTCTAGTTTTTTGTGCATAGTATCTGCTGTTAGATTCGTTTTCTATCAAGTGCTATAGCTAGTTTGCATCGGTTGGTATAATTGTTGTTCCCGTCAAATATTCTTCATGATATGTATGTTGGACTAACGTTGAAAGGTGACATCGGTTTTGTTGAGAATGTTCGTTACTGAGGTATCCTGGAAATCCGGGTCACATTGGAAATCCGGGTCCGGGTCACATTGGAAATCCGGGTCACATTGGAAATCCGGGTCATATTGGAAATCCGGGTCATAATGGAAATCCAAGGTATCATGGTTATATTGGTTATGTCAAAATCATCCAAGGTACCCTAGCATTATCGGTATTCTCTAGATCGCCGTGTATTTGGGTTTACCACAGTATCACGGTATCATTCCCCATCCCGGATCGCCGTTTATTTCGGTTTGTCGCAATATCATGACATCATTCCATATCCCACATCGCGGTTTATTCTGTTTGCCAGCGTATCATGGCATCATTTGCATACCAGATCTTTGTTTATGTTTGTTAGCCAGAGGCAACCTTTGAGATGTGTTTATGCAGGTTATAAAACGGTCCAGCAGTGGCTGGAGACATCTATATCGGTATACGCCCAAGGTGGCTAAAACCGGCATTCAAGACGTGGTTATGTCAAACCAGCAGTGGCTGGAGACATCTATGTCGGTATACGCCCAAGGTGGCTAAAACCGGCATTCGAGACATGGTTATGTCAAAACAGCAGTGGCTGGAGACATCTATGTCGGTATACGCCCGAAGTGGCTAAAACCGGCATTCGAGATATGCTTATGTCAAACCAGCAGTGGCTGGAGACATCTATGTCGGTAAAAGCCCAGAGTGGCCGAGGTACCGAGACATGTGTGATATGCCCAGAGTGGCCGAGGTACCGAGACATGTGTGATACGCCCAGAGTGGCTAAAAACCGACATATGTGATATGCCTAGAGAGGCCGAGGTACCGAAATATATGTGATATGCCCAGAGTGGCCGAGGTACCGAGACATGTGTGATATGCCCAGAGAGGCCGAGATACCGAGACATACGAGATATGCCCAATCAAGCAATATGTTAAACCAGCTAAGGCTGGAGACATCAGTTGGTGAATGCCTAGAGAGGCTAAACTGTCATATGAAACATGCTCAGGCAGGCAGTGTGCCAAATTGCCCAATATCGGCAGAGACATCTATGTGTGGCCATGCCCATGCATTCAGCATATTTCTAGTGCAAACTGTCCATCTCGTTGTTAATTCGGGTGAGCTCGGTCAACCGGATGTTGCATTTGGCCTGGAGGGCATGGCTAGGCGACCGGCTTACAATGGTGCCCATGCTGGCAGATGGTTGAGTGCATGGCGGTTTTTGGTATGATAATTTATTCTTCTAAGTCTGTGCGCGACTCTGCGAGTCCCCCACAGCCTCGGGGACTAATGTCGGGGATGTAACCCCGGGTACCCCAGAGTTGTTGCTTTGACCGAAGCTCCTAGGACGTTAGGCGCACTCCAGGTTGAGGCAGGTGGCCTCGACGCTCCACGCCGACGCCGGAACATCCCTAGCCAGGTCATCCCTAGCCAGGTCATCCCTAGCCGGGTCATCTCCGCCGACGCCGGGACATCCCTAACCGGATCATCCCCACCGACGTTACTTCAACTGGGACATCCTCATCCGAGTCGTCACAAATATCTTCCTCGTCCAGTACGAGAAGCTCTGCCAAGTGATCCCGGGGATTCCGGAGACAGAAGCTAGAAGACAAAGGAAAGGACGGCACCTACCGGAGATGCCGGAGACAAGTGCTAGACGACAAAGGAAAGGACGGACAGGACGTGCCAAGCCCATCCCCTCAGTCAACTCAGCTACAGTATGACAAGACCCCAGTAGTCACGTCAGAGAACAGTGTTCTTTGTCCCCTTGTCCCTAACTTGTCCCCTGGGCTCCCCTTTATAAGGAGCACCAGGGGGAAGGGGCAGAAACAGCGCGCGGGTGCGCGCAGACGCCTGTGGGCACTTTTCTCCCAGTAGCTCCTCTTTTTCTTCCTTGAGGCTTTCTCCATGGATGAAGCATACAGCTCGAGGAGCATTTGTACCCACTGCATATGAGATGAGAATACACCAAAGTAGGATAGATGCTGCAGTAGGGGTTTTACCTCCTCACGAGGGCCCCGAAGCAGGGTAGATCTTTGTGTTTGCAGTGTTCTTCGTGTGCGACTCCGTCGCGCAATCCCTCCCCGAATTCTCAAGCGTCCCATCGGCCCCAGACTAAGCCACCCCCGTGGCATCTGCGTGATTCCCACCACGACAGAGCTACAGCAACTAGATACAGCAACAATATTACAGAGTGATTCGGCAGTAACTGATGAAATTCCAGTGGGCTTCGGTTTTACGGGGACTTACCTTCCAAACAAGAAAACACAGCTGCGTGTTACTTCTGCAAAAAAAAAAAAAAAAAAAAACTGTACAAACCAGAAATCACCACAGAAGGATATCGCTGTAATTTGTAGCCCTCGAACAACTAAACTATTTAGATAGTTTCTATACAGAAAAATAATAATTCAGGAGCTAGGGTTTTTTTGTCCAGTCCAAGCGCAAATACAATAATGATCTCTATTCGAACATACCGAGTACTTGGTAAGAGTTTCGCAACAGCTTGGTGTGATGTTCACGTCTCCATTAACAGAGTTCTCCCGCTCCTCCCAACAGATCAGCATCTCTAATAGATGATACTGTAACGTTAATTAGTTTCTTAGGGATCATTAGGTTAACTAAGACATTGTGAGAAGTCAGAGTAAGTGCGATATTGCTGTATGTATGTCTACAGCTCCAAGTTTGTGTATTGGAGCAAAGTTTATGTCACTGAAGTTTTTTTTTTTTTTGCAGTCCTGATCTACCCTCTATTGTTTACATTTTTTTTTGACCTTAAGACTGCAGGGCAACAGCCCCACAGCATTTTATTGAAAATTAACCAACAGAACAACAACGTTTATGTACATGCAGCGAGTAAGAAAACAAAATAACAAATTTACAACAGATCGTCAATCCATCTTGACAGCTGTGAAATGTGCTTCTCCTTCACTCTGTACGATGTAGAGTGATATCATGGACAAAAGATCTTTTCCAAGACCTGAAGGATGGTGCCACATTCTGGAAGATAGCTTCATTTCGTTGCTTCCAAATATTCCAAGCTGCAAGTATAACCACTTCAGAGAAGAAAGGCTGACCAAATTTCCTTCTCGCAGCCATGAACAAAGAATCAACAGTCATATTAGCTCCATAGTCCCACTCTATTTGTAAATATCTCCAGATTCGAACACTGAAGCTGCAGGCAAAAAATAGGTGCTGCCAGTCTTCATCAGTATGTGTTGGGCACAGCACACAATGATAAACATTAGTGACATTCCAATGCCTCCTTCTAAGCATGTCTCTGGTGTTTAATCTGTCACTGACCAATAACCACGCAAATACTTTGATTCGGAGCACACACTTGCTCTGCCAAATCCAATCATATACCTTATCAGTTTTAACATCTTTAAAACAGTGATGGTAGAACCGGCTGGAGGTATACTCCCCATCCTTCCAAATTGTTTTCCATGTGTCATTGTTTGTGGCATCAAAAGTAGCCGAGGCAATAGTATTTTCCATTTCCAAGAATTCCCCATATGCTTGCTGAGACATTGGCAAGTAAAACAGCTGAGTTCTATCTTCTGTTTGTAACACTTCCTGTACGACATATTAGAGTCCAGGACAAAGGAGAATAATCTCGGAAATTTCTGCTGCAGTGTACAATCAGTCCATCTGTCCGTCCAGAACAGGGCAGAGTCTCCCCTTCCAATTGTAACAGTTGTTACCTGTCTATAAGCTTCAGATAGTTTCATCAAGTCCCTCCACCAAAAAGAGCCGCAAAGGTTTTTTGCATGAGGAACATCATGCTGGTAGTAGGCATGCCAGACCAAACTCACCCAAGGCACATCTTTCTTATTGTAAAACTTGTGCAGCTGTTTTATTAAAAGAGCATCATTCTGAACTTTGAAGTCAAGAATTCCCAAGCCACCACTAGATTTTGGCTTGGCAATCATGGGCCAAGCCGCAAGAGATTTTTTCTTGGAATCAGGTTGATTGCCTCCCAGAAACACTGCCTAAGCACCCTATTGACCTGCTTTATCATTCCTGGAGAGAAGCTGAGAGAGCACATCATATGGATAGGCATGGAAGATAAACAAGACCTGATAAGCTGTAATCTGCCACCGTAAGCAAGCAATTGAGAGCTTGCAGTAATTCTTCTCTCCAGTCTAGAAATCACAGGAGTAAGATCAGCGATACAAGGCCTAGTTGTCCCCATGGGCAGTCCAAGGTAAGCAAAAGGAAAAGTTCCAACTTGGCAACCAAAATCTGTAGCTAAAGCATCCATCTGATCCTCAGAAACATTCACCGGAAGCATGCAAGACTTGTGGTAATTAATAGTCAGTCCAGTTGACTCCGAAAAATCCTGCAAGACCCGTTTTAGAGCTCTGAGCTGAGCCATTTCAGCTGGCACTATGATAACTGTATCATCTGCGTACTGAACAATCGGATAGTCATCTACACCCACAGGAATTGGGAGCTTCAATAATCCCCTGTTCTTCAGGTCATTAACAGCAGACTGCAACAGATCTCCTCCAAAGACAAATAAAAGAGGTGATAGAGGGTCACCTTGTCGGACTCCTCTTCGACACTTGAAATGATTACCAGGAACCCCATTAAGTAACACCGAAGAAGTACCAGAGCTGAGAAATTCCATAACCCAATTGATGAATTGGATAGGAAAACCTTTTGCCAATAAAATCTTCTGAATTGCTTCATGCTCAATCGAATCGAAAGCCTTTTCAAAATCTAGCTTTAGAACTACCACAGGAGTTTTGGAGGATTTGCACTGATGGATGTACTCAAAAGCCCAAGCGACACAATCATGAATTGTCCTGCCTTTTATGAAACCGTACTGATTTTTATGAATGCACCTCAGTACCACTTCCTGGAGTCTGTCAGCTACAATCTTAGAGAGAAATTTCAGACATGTGTTGGTTAAAGAAATAGGCCTATAATCCCCTATCTTTTCAGGAGCTCCTTTCTTTGGCACCAAGGTAATAAAAGAGCTGTTTATACTTTCAAGACTTATCCTTCCATGGAAAAAATCTTGAGCCAGAGCATAAAAATCATGCTTCACAATCTCCCAGCATTTCTTTAAGAATAGACCATTAAAGCCATCAGGGCCCGGAGCTTTATCCGGAGGCATTTTCTTGATAACATTGTCCATTTCCTCATGAGTAAAAGGGGCTATCAGTTGCTCTAACCCCTCGACTCTCTGCATTATTTCCTCTAAATTAAACCTCATTTGGATCCCATGTGAGGTTCCATCCGCTGCTTAAAAGCAGATAAAGCCACTGATGCAAGCTCATCATGATCAGATG
The DNA here is from genome assembly GCA_947311845.1 of Poa pratensis. Taxonomy (NCBI): domain Eukaryota; kingdom Viridiplantae; phylum Streptophyta; class Magnoliopsida; order Poales; family Poaceae; genus Poa; species Poa pratensis. The sequence goes on along the minus strand of CAMZMU010000109.1, from coordinate 7,560,443 downwards.
TAATTCTCCCATCATCCAGAACCAGCGAGGAAATAGAATTCCTCCTGTATCTCTCGGTAGCCATAGCATGGAAAAACTTAGTATTCTCCTCACCAAGCTTAATCCATCGCATCGTGCATCTTTTCTTCCAATATTGGAACTGTAATGATAACAGCTTCTCATAGTGTAGTTTCACAATTTTCCGAAAATTCCCCTCATAAACTGTTAAAGCTCTCTTATCCTCCAAATCATCAAAGAAGAGTATCACAATATTGCATTTAGCTATCAGCTGCTTGATCTTGGAGATACCAGCCTGCCACTTTTTTAGAGCATATCTGACAGCCTTAAAGTTTGCAGACAAATTCTTTACTGAAGAGACCCCAACATTCCGATTTTTCCAGTTATTTTTAACACAGTCCAAAAAGCCCGGTTGATTAACCCAATAATTTTCAAACCGGAAGATATGTGCCTTAGGGATATTTGTTCCGATTGATACCACACAGGGGATGTGATCCGAGGTAGGTTTGGCCAAGGGAAGAACCATTGTATTTGGATAGCTAGTGATCCAGCTAGCACTTGTGAAAAACCAGTCAAGCTGTACCAATAAGGGGTCAGCTTGCATATTTGACCATGTATAAGCCCTGCCCTTAATTGGAAGCTCCAGAAGGCCTAAATGCCCAATCACCTCATTAAAGAGAAACATGTCATTTACATCCCCACCAGGCTCACTTCTATTATCCTGCGCTCTTATGAAGTTGAAGTCACCCATAAAGAGCCAAAGATCATCATCGGGTATAGTAATATTGTACAGCCAATTAACAAAAACATCCCTAAGAGGACCAGCACAAGGACCATAAACCACCACCAGCGTCCACTTATCACCGTTATGCTTTGAACAAAACTCAATGATCAATCCAAAACTGTGTGATTCAATTAAAGTCCCTGAGAAAATGGCAGAGTTCCAAACAACCAAGATCCCACCAGATGCACCCACAGAAGGGGCATAAGCAAAATTATCAAAACGACGTGGGCAACATGCTTTTATGAATTTCCTGTCAAAGCTTTCTTTTTTTGTTTCCTGTATGCATGCCACAGCACAACCACATTCATCCAGCTTCTCTTTCAAAGCCAGCTGTTTACTTTCAGCATTAATACCACGAATATTCCAATCGAACACCTTCCAAAATAGGTTCTATTGTTTACATTCGGTTCAGATTTCTCGCTATGCCACTGGAATTAGTGCTCTTGATCTCATAATGATCGGTGCATTTTTTCGGATAAGGGATATATAAGATCTATATGTTGATTATGAATTTATGACTCTGTAAGATGTGGGAGTGAATGATCTTGGAGTATATTCCTGCACATCGCTCTTTCTTTCTTTTTTTTGTCCTAAAGATGAGGTATCATTGTTGATCCACTCCATCAATTCTTCAAAGCTGGGGTTAAAGATTAGTGGGCTTTCATTTTTTCTTACGAAAAGCAGACAACGCTGCGATTCATTGATCGAAGTAGAAGGCTCGGTTTATAAGAAAACATGTCTCAAAACCGTACAACACCTTGCAAAGCTAGGACAGCGGGTGTGTGGCGAAGTAGGACACAACAAACAGCCACAACAACACAACACCGACAACGGCAAACTACAACAATAAGAACAAGACCACCACAACCAAACCTCGCGCCAAGCCCTCCCTGCCGAGAAACTAGCCAATGTGGCATCCAAGAGTCCCCACTTCCACAAGACCGCTCTGACGAGTTCACACCGTATACGCCGAGAGGGCCTAGCCATGGCAAGTGAAATGCGCCAGAACGAAACTGAGCGAAGGGTTTGCCTCCGTGATGCCATAAAGAAAGTACATTGCGCCCTCTGAAACCACGTTCTGGCAAAGTCCGACATCATCGCACTGCCACACATCAAGAAACATGAATCCCTAAACACCAAATCATCACCTTCAAGAAAGAGTGCGACGCTACCACGCCGCCGCTGCCCCTAAACCAACGCTTTTGCTTTGTTTGCACGCACGGACCGGCTCACTGATCCTAGGGTTTCCCCGACATTTAGAGGTAGCAGAATCGGGGTAACCCCGAAGCCCTCTAGAGAGGAGTGACGACGCCCACAAGCGCCGTCGCGTCAGTGCGGGAGTAGCCGGCAGGGATTTCTCCCGAGCCCTGGATTCCGCACATCCAAAGGGCGGTGGCCTGGAAGATGAGACGGTGTACCTCTCAACTCCGCTAAGGATGAAGAATGCAGTCGGTCGTCTACGGCGGGTAGAGCTGGGCGAGGTGAGCACGGCGTTGTTCAAGAAACGACGCCACGCAGCAGAAGGCTAAAGATGCAGCCCATCTCGGGGCTGGGTGGCAACCGCTGCCCAGATCTGGCATGCACGCTTTCCAATGTCGTTGCCACTTCCTAACCGCCGCACGACCGCCCCTCCTCTTAGACTTATATTTGTGAGCACTCAAACATTTTTTTCTTGTGTATAGTTGTTGTAGAAAAAATGATAATATTTTTGATACTTTACGAACTAATTTCATTTGTCTACCTGCTTGCAAGAATTTAGCTAGCATCTGAAGCATCTGATCAATGAAAGCACTAAAATGATACCTACTGGTATTGATGAAATGTTTAAAAACTTATCAACCTGGTATGGTGTTTGAGTCTCAAATCTCAATCAGCCGTGTTTTCCCGCTTCATTGATCTAGTTAGTCCCACCGAACAAATTATGATCGCCGGATGGAAAATCAAGGGACAAGATTGGACTTTGGTATGACAATAGGATGGCACATCAGTTTGCACATTTTCAGGAAGGCCCTAGAAAATAAGAATTGCTTATTAACGCGCGTGCGACGCTTCGCACGGATCTTACGCGCCCGTGTTGACTTCTTCCCTCTCCCTTTTTCCTCCCCGACGGTGGCGGTGGCCAGCCGAGCCGGAGCCGCCGGAACCCAGGCTGACCGCGGTGGAGGCGGCGACGGTGAGGAGAGACTTAACTTGGGCGATGCGGGGCTCGTCGGCGCCAGAGAAAAGGGTGGGGGTTAGAGGGATGCCTGGGGTGGCGGCGGACCGGCGAATGCGGGGATCGGGGCAGGGGGAGGCGTTGTGGTAGCACGCCGGCCGCGGGCAGGGTCGACGATGGTTCGGTTGGCGGTGGCTGCGGGATGACTGCGGCGACCGTCCTCTTCCTCTCCAGCGACGGAATATTCCTAGCAATATCCGTGCGAGCCGCTCGCACCTGCGAAGAATAGAATTCTTCCTAATCTGCAGGCAGGACAGAGACACGCCATCAAGAGTCGCCTGGACCAGCGCCCACACGTGGAGGCCGATGGGCCGGCACTGTTCGACGAGTTTAGCTTCGCAAGCTCGATCCTGAGCATGCATTCGTGCTGCCATTTTGACACTAATGTTTTTTTTCTTGTGTAGCGTCACGTACGCGTGCAACTGAACTGAGACCAGTACGTACGTCTCTCCATTCTCTCTAGACTCTACCGTGGTTAATACGCGCGGCTCAAGTTCTTCTACAGGCCAAGCCAACTAATCTGACCAAGCTGCACGAGAGATCTCTCAGAGAACTCCATCTTTTGACTTTTGCAGTACGTACTCCAAGTAGTTAAGCTTCGTAGTTCCGTTTTCTTTTCATGATAACATGACGACAATCATGTCAATTCTACTCCAGTAGTTAGCTTAGATTTTTTTTTAGAAAAGGGGGTGCGAGTAGTTAGCTTAGATGGGTGGTAATAATGATCGATCTGGTGGTTGCACCCTGACGGTGCTATCTACTCGCGCGGCTTGTCTGATTAATTCTACATCAAGAATATGTACACTGATCGACTCGTGCAAGTGAAGCATTCATCCATCAACCAAGTCAAGCTTGCCTTTTATGATTTTTGAGCAAAAACTCGTATCCCTTTTTTTTTTTTTTTTTTTTGAGCGGGTATCCCTTTATATTCAATCAAAATAGAGTGCGGGATACTCCATTTTTTTTTTGAGACTCCAGCCACCGTTAACTAGCCAACTACTCCTGGCCCGCTATGAATACAGCCCAAGCCTATCTTCAGCCCGTTTCGCTTCTCCTGCCCGTCGCGGCGGCTCGGTTTCCTGCGCCCACGTGTGCCGTACCAGAAGCCTCTCATCCGCTGACGTGTCTACGCGTCCACGGGGTAACGTGTCCACGCAAAAACTGGCTTTGCCTGATCTTTCTGGTCGTGGTCGCCTGTGGAATCGGATCGGTCGCCGGCTGCCACGTCTAGCTCTCTGCCATTGTCAGCGGCGTTGCTTGCAGTCCGGCAGTCGGCATGCAAATATCTTTCATGGACCATGTCTTTTAGCCGCTGGTTTTGCACGAGAGTAAAATTCAGAGCACGTAGAACTTGAAATCTTGAGGTCTTTTGCACGACTATGTAGCACATGTGCAACCATATTGATCCTCAAGGACAATATCCAAAGTTGAATTTCGTCCAAAATGTCTTTGAACTAAACAAGCATTAGAAACACCAGGTCAATAGAAATCCTATGGAGACTTCATTTTAGCACACAAGAAATATGTGCTCAAATATTGTATCGTTTAAGGAAAAAATAGTTTCAATAAACATACAATTGCATTACTATTAGCAAATATGTCCGTGCGTTGGTACAGTCAAACACTGTGTGCTCAAATATTGTATCGTTTAAGGAAAAAATAGTTTCAATAAACATACAATTGCATTACTATTAGCAAATATGTCCGTGCGTTGGTACAGTCAAACACATTTTGATATGTGGACAATAAATTGGTTACGGGTTGATTTTATTTTATCATGGCACCGTCTCGTATAGCAGATCTCATATAGCAGTTGCATGATCACCCATGTAACCCTACTCTCGGTTCACTCCTTTCGCGTTCTCTCCTTGAGAAGAGTACGAGTGACGTCTTCTCTCCAGATATCTGACTAAAGCGGCAAATTTACCTCTCTATATGTCAACTTGGAAATAAAATCCAAATAATTTTATGGTATGTGAATTTATGAATTTAAAAACTAGCACACTGAAAATAACAAAAGATTGTAAAGTATGTAGTATTTCCTCGCTGTAGAAATCCGAAGGACATTGTAGTCTTTAGGCGTAGATGAGCGACATCTTCACATCACAGATGTGAAGTGACATGGAGCTACGAGTTCAACCTTTTATGTTGCATGTAAAAAAAGCACTTACAATTATAACATACAATAAAATAATCCTTTGTCATTGCTGAAGTAGCCGGAAGCTAGTCGTGAATTACTAACTCTAGGTTCATCCTCTAATATATAAATATTTGTTGGTCCTTTATTTCGACGAAAACAAATTAGATCACTATCGCGGTGCTTATTTAACTCAAATTGGAAATAAGTGCTTAGAAAACATATGCCGAGTTGCAACTTGAGTATGTTTAGATCTTATTCTAAAAATATTCGCAGCGTGTAGTAGAAGTTATTTTATTGTACGGAGAAAAATCACATATTTTTGTGCGTGTGAAAGATTAGTTGCTTGCCATTGTTGTCATGGGAAATAAAAGGATATCCCATGAAATTAAATTTGATGTTTTTTCTTTAGAATTGCATCCAAACCACACATAAAAAACAATTTTTGTAGTTTCATTCTTACAATCCAAAGTTAGATTAGTGTAGCTTAGTGTTTATTTATGACTTGATTTGAATTTTCTTTCGTCGCCTGCTACGATCATGGTTGATGGTCCGTACTTTTCGTTTTCTTAGTGTTTTTTCGTGTAATACGTAAGGAACCCGTGCTAAAAAGATTATTGTATTGTTGTACTGTAGTAAAAAAGACCCAAACAACATGCAATTATATTACTCCCTCCGACCTGAATTAATGGGCGCACCACTGTTTTAATTTTTTTTACAAAAAACCCCCGTCAGTTCCCAATTCCAACCCGTAGCCATGGCCAATCTCTTCGCTCCCCACATCGAAGGCGGACGCGTCGGCGCGGTAGCTGGATACGAGGACGGCGGCGAGGACATCGAAGGGGGCTGAACAGAGGCGGCAGCTTCTTCTTCTTCTTCTTCTTCTTCTTCTTCTTCTTCTTTGAATCCTTGCTCTTCCCCGCCTCCGCGAAATCCTCCTCGTCGTCGTCAAGCTCGCTCGAATCGTCGACCAATTCCAGCTCCGGCGCCTTGTCGTCCTCCTCCTTGGGCGCCTTCCCGTCCACGTGATGACGAAGGAGAGGCCGAGCGCGATGGCGATGGAGACCTGGCGGCGAAGCCCAGCGGCGGGCGCCGCCTCCACCAGCTCACGAGCGCGGAGGGCCGCCCGGGTGGTCTCCACGCGGCGTCGGCGAGCAGGGGGAGGGCGTCCGGGAGGAAGGACGGTGCCCGCGGGGCCGCCCGGTGGCGCTGGTTCCTGCGGAGTTAGGCAGGGGCGGCGGGGGCGGGGTGGGCGGAGAAGGAGGCGGTGAGGGGCGCGAGGAGCGCGGAGGCGAGGAGGCCGGCGGCGGCGAGGCGGGAAGAAGCAGCTGAGGAAGGGGAGAGCAGAGCTGGTGGGAGGACGTGTAGCTCCAGGTGAAAAAGAGCAGGGGGCTTTTTGTAAAAAGACCAACGCGCCCATTAATTCGGGTCGGAGGGAGTACTATTTGAAAACAGAAAATCAATTTAACCATGTAAAACTGCACGGAACCAGGGTATCCAGGGATTGGATAGAAACAGTGGGAAAACCGTCTACAAATTCAAATGAAAACAACCGCACCGCAAAATTCCAAAAGATCGCCGAGAGGAAGCACGCAAGCGCGAAAGATTTTTTCTTTCCCTCCCATCTCTTCTCGTCTCTTTCTTCCCCACAATCAATCCCCTCCTCTCCTCCGACCTCCATGGCTCCACGACCGCCTCCCCTTCCCCACCGCGCTCCGCTTATATAGGAGCCATCCACCGCCCACAACCTCTCTCTCTCTCTCTCTCTCTCTCTCTCATTGCCGCCTCTTCTGCGCCAGCCACGGAATTACAAACGGTTAACTCGTGCGCCGCGATACGGCCGCAAAAGGCTTAACTTTGCGCCCCGGAGCCCAAGGGATCGAGGAGAGAAGAAGAGGTTTGGGCTTGGGAGCGCGGCGCGATGGACGCCCTGAGGTTTCTTGGTGGCGTTCGGCCCGCCGCGCCGCCGCCGCAGCCTCCGGTCGCGCCCGCCTCGGTGGCGCCGCCGCCGATACAGCGCCAGCAGCAGCCGCGTGGCGCCCTGCCGCGCCTGTGGCCGCGCGGAGACAGGAAGGGTGCCGCCGCGGGCGGCGAGGAGGCGGGGACGAGGCCTGAAGCGGAGGAGCGGAAGCAGGGCAACTGGGTGCTGCAGATGCTGCGGGTGCAGCCGAGGTGGGTGGACCAGGCGCACGCGGAGGCAGGCGGCGGCGGCGGAGAGCAGGAAGATGATGCGCCGGGCGTCGTCGGAGGCGAGAGGTGCGCGTCGTGCGGTGGTGGAGGCGAGGACGAAGGCTGCGCTGTCGGGACGGACGAGTGGGACGGCGAGGTGTTCGACCGCGCGTCCTTCTCGAGGCTCCTTCGGAAGGTTTCGATCGAGGACGCCAAGGAGTACTCCAGGATGTCCTACCTCTGCAACATCGCCTACATGATCCCAAAGATTCAGGTACCATCATTGCAGCATTGTCAAGTTACATCCATTCTCCCTGTTTAATCAGTCAGTCAACCCCTCATGATTGAATTCCCCGTACGTGAAAATTATGGTTCATGTCCGTAATTCGTTCATGCTGTAAATTTCCACATTGATGCAGGTAGTGGTATTTTTAGAAATATGAAGCTAAATTTAGTCTGTTTTGGCATTTGGTTTTTACTCTACGCTCTGGGAGACGGTGAAGTACTTGTTTTACTACTTCTACAAACTATGCTTGACAACTCCCACCCTTTGGGATTCTGGCCTAATTTTTGGGATCATTCTCAATCATATTTTGGGTCATGTCCATGGTTTCCATTTGTCTCTCGTTGTCCATGATGATGTTATTAATTATACAGTTACCTCATAGTTCTTCTATCTGCTGTACATACATTTTTCAAGAAAATTTGATACCCGACTCAAGTTTTCCTAACATTGCAACTTATTGCTTCCTTCTTGATGATGTCAGCCAAAATGTCTCCACCGGTACAGCTTGCAGTTTGTGACAACATCAGTGCAAGAAAAGGACAAGGCTAATCCTGATCGGAAACAGGAGCAGAGCACTGAGAAAGGTGGATCTCCAGATAGCAAATCTGAAGTTGTCAAGAATGCTGAGGTGGAGGCAAGGAGGAAAAAGGAAATGGCCCAGCGATAAACCCTTTTGGTGCATACCAAGTCATGTCATCTGCTGCCTCTTATTTACATTCCCGGGCCATGGGCATCAATCCCTTTGGTTCCAGGAGTAATGGTAAGAATGATCCAACCATCATGGCCATTGTGAATGGTGAGAACGGTGAAGGTTTAACCTTGGACGAAGCCTCGTTTGTGGCCACAACAAATTCGGTAACTTCCATGGTTGCTGCCAAGGAAGAAACAAGACAAGCTGTTGCAGATGATCTGAATTCTTCTAGATCATGTCCCTGTGAATGGTTTATTTGCGATGATGATCAAGGCAGCACAAGATACTTCGTAGTTCAGGTAAAAATCTTACCTAATACCTCATGTACCTCTCTCCTAACATGTACTATAAGTTGATCCTGCAGCTAGTCTTGTTCGATCATCGCTTGCTTATTTCATTGGCAGGGATCAGAGTCGATTGCTTCTTGGCAGGCGAACCTACTATTTGAACCCGTCAAATTTGAGGTATGCTACTAGCTAGATGAAAGAATTCTCATGCTGGTATCCAATCATTTTAGCATCTGTAGCTTCATTTAGTTATGCATCATGGATACACCAAATGAATTCAATGATCGTAAATGTTTCCATATGAACTAGATGTATAAAGGAACAGAGCACATATTTATGTAATCTCTATACGTTTGTTTATGTGCTCCAGGGACTCGATGTGCTCGTTCACAGGGGAATATACGAAGCTGCCAAAGGAATGTATCACCAAATGCTGCCATATGTCAAATCACACTTGAAAAATTATGGCAAATCTGCAGCATTGCGATTCACTGGTCATTCTCTTGGTGGTAGTCTGGCTTTGCTTGTGAATCTGATGTTATTGATGAGAGGAGAGGCACCTAGTGCAGCATTACTGCCTGTTATAACATTTGGTGCCCCATGCATCATGTGTGGCGGTGACAACTTACTCCGTGAACTTGGGTTACCAAAAAGTCATGTGCAATCGATCACAATGCATCGGGATATTGTTCCTCGAGTATTTTCGTGTAACTATCCTGACCATGTCACCAACATTCTGAAGCTTGCCAATGGAAATTTCCGCAGCCACCCATGCCTTACAAACCAGGTATGCTCATGTCTGATGACCTTTTCATTTTGTAATGCACGATCGAGGCCCATGACTACATTTTTGTTGTTGTAACGACTATCGAGGATAGATCTGATTTCTGACATGAAAAACAAATGATGAGGCACGTTCATTGGTTGGATTTTTCACTGTCACTAGGTTATATAGGACTGGAAAACATGCATCTTCCCAAAAGTGGATAGTAATTTGATCGATGCCATGTTTTTAATAAGCATGGAAAAATACATAGGATCCATGGCATCTCACATGGTTATTTCTTACGCTTGGGTGAGAATGTTTCATTTGTATCTTATATACATGTCCAGCAGTCACACTCTTAACCAATAATAATGGTTGGTATCCTCTCTCTGTAATTCAATGCAGAAACTCTTGTATGCACCAATGGGTGAAGTCCTCATCTTGCAGCCGGACAAGAGACTATCTCCACACCACCACCTTCTCCCAGAGGACAGTGGCATCTACCACCTTGGCGATTCAGCAGGCATCTCCCTAAAACAGCTCCAATCCGCCATGTCGGCCTTCTTGAACTCCCCACACCCGCTGGAGATCCTCAAGGATGGCGGCGCCTACGGCCCCAAGGGCTCGGTGTACCGTGACCACGACGTGAACTCGTACCTGCGGTCAGTGCGTGGCGTGGTGCGCAAGGAGGTGCGGCGCCTCCGGGAGGTGGAGCGGGAGCGGTGGCAGCTCCTCCTATGGTGGCCGCTCGCCGCGCACGGCATGCTGACCAGCGGCATTGGCCAGGGCGGTTTGGCGAGCTTGCAGATGCTGTGGCGACGGGAGGGCAGGAGGCTGCGAGGAAGCTCCAGCGGCATGCGTCCATGCTGGCGATGTTCCTGGTCCCGGTGAAGCTGCTCCTACTGGGGGCTCTCCTGGCCATTAGATCGATGCCATAGATGATAGGGTTCGATTCGTTTCATTATTTTGCACAGCGTACATGATTCTTTTGTCCGAGTTAGAATGCCAAACACGTGTCGTGCTCAGAATGCTCGGATGCTACCTCTCTTGAGGTCCATCAGCAAAGTGTATGTATAGCTCTAACAGGATGTGTCCCGGATTAGACAAAAGTCCCATCAACAAGCTCAAAAGTAGCATGATATCTTATCGTCATTGCCTTGTGTGTTTCCTATCTATTTTTGACTTGTGCCAGCTTATGATGCAAAAGGAGGTTAAGCTGTGAGATTATATCAGACTAGCACCAAAAGTAGCTTACCGAAACCTGCATTGCTTCCGTACGTAGACATGGACCTATCAGTTAGGTATTGCTTAGTTAGCAAGGAGCCACAAAAGAGTAGACTTGAGATGTCAGGTACCCAAATTTCTTTGACAAGCAACATGCAAGTCGATGATGCAACACGCGTAAACGGACGCAATTGCAGCCATGGAAAAACAGGTTGACGACTTGCGTTGCTTGCTGAGGTTTCCTGGGGCATTCCCTTTACCTTCTTCTTTTGAAACTTCACTGTACTTTGTCCTTGTCGCTTGCTCCAGTTTAAGCCGAGCGTACCAATTGGGAGGCGGTTACGGTTCGGAACCAAACGGCTATCTCGAAAAGGAGATCTTGCCTTTCGAATTCGCGTACGTCGATCGTTCTTGAGCTGTCATCTCCATTTGATCGCAACTCCGCCACATGACGATCCGACGGGAAAGCGACGAGTGTATCAGCTTAGAAAGTTCCCAGACGAAAACCGCTACTCGATCCGTCAATAGTCAAGCTTGATCGGCCGGTAAGAACAGCTCGATCGCGGATGGAAACGATCGATGCCAAGAAACCAGTACTCTCTTTCCTAAAGACGCTGCATTTCTCTTTTGTCTCACGCCTGCGCGCGCCTAGGGAACCTTCGCCGGCGCGCGGGCGGGTGCCGACTGCCGACAAGGGCGGGGGTGGGCGTCGGGCGGCCAGTGGTGCCGATCCGGCCACCTGGGCGGGGCGTGGCGATCCCATCCATCGGATCCTCGTCTAGTTTTCACCCTATCCGCTGCCCGCGGTCGAACGGGAGAACAACGTGTGGTGGAGGACGACGGGGGAGACCGGCACGGCCAAGCAAGCATATAGCTCAAGACCGAGCCGGCCGGCCGGCAAGTGCGAAACTTGCACGGGATACACGCTCGCCTTTGTCCTTTCCGCTTCTAACCCACGAGTGGCTACGGCTTGTGAAGTGCGTGGTTAAACCGGGTAACAAACCGATCGGTTGCGTTCATAAAGTGCGTGGTTAAAATTAGGACAGGATTTGAACTATGAACGCTGAACCGGCTGGTCAACAGGACAACAGGTGTATTGACTGGCTTAATACTCATGCGTTGCTACGGGATAAAAACTAAATCAGGCATGGGAACATTATTTAACATGCATTTTGTGGAAGGGAACAACTGTGCTAAATCTTTTGCCAGAAAATAGTGTTCTTAAGATTCTGAGAGAGCGCAATGCTATAATTTAGCTAGATCAGTTGGAGTGGTTTTACAACAAAAACAAAAGGCGTGATAATGCACCCGACTGTGCTCAGTAGTTCATTGCCGACGATGTTATCCCTCTGCCTGGTTGGTCAGTGAAGCCATCTCGTTCGGCGCAAAAAATGCTGGTCTCATTCTGCTACTTGGCTCATACTAATACACTTAGCTGGCCTGTTTTTTTAAAGTTCTTCTTTTCTACTACTAAAATTGTTTTTGAGTTCTTCAATCTGTGCACTATTGATAGGTCTAGACATACAACCGGCTGGGAGTGAACATCACTAGCCTGATCTACAACACATTCTTTTCACTGTCAGCATACAGTTCTATCACCACAACGTACCCAGAAACAGACCTGTACTGAACTGACCAAAAATGGAGGCCTGCGATGATCCAAACCCCCCAAAGTGCAAGTTGGGTTTGATCTTCCTTTCTCTCTAAGGGAAGGAAAAGTTGAGTTCGATCACCACAACCCAGGAATGGAAACTCCAAATGCGACTTCAGCTTGCTGTTTCCGTCTTCAGTCCGGATGAAGCTTTTGCTTGTTGGGCATGCAGACAGGGGTAGGAGAAAAGACTAGAAGGTCAAGTGGTGTTCGGATAGGCATTCCAGACCAAATCTCAACTCCCAAATCACTTCACCAACGTATGTGGGCTTTCCTTTCTGTCTTTGCAAAATGCTTCTATTTTCAGTCCTGTACATTCAACATCTGACAAGGCTTTAGTCCAAGTACGTCTTATATAGAATGTGAACAAGTTCGGTACGTCTTCGGTTGCAATAATAAGAGACCTAAATCTGCATTGCTGTGATGCAACCACATTGGTTGCTGGATTGTACTGATGCTAGCATATTGCTTTACTTGAGAAAACCAGATTGTAAGTGACAAAATAATCTTGCAGACAAGCAAACAAACCAATAGACCCCACTAGGACAAAAGGTTATCATCAACTTCTAGGCATCCCCAATCACTAAGAGCAACCTTTGCTTACAGCTGTACGTTCCTCCAAAGCAGCAAGAGTGACGGGAATGACAAAGAACCAAAACCTGAATCTGCCACTGTTGACAGCAGGAAGCCTAAATGACTTACGAAGGACACAAAAATTGCCACGCCACACTGGGCGCTGGGCTGCCTATATTGGGCTTTGGCCGGCTCAGAATCCACAAAAATTGCCAGAAGAATGGCTACGAACAACTTTGGTTCTAAACGGAAGGAAAGCTTCGGCCTGAACCTGGCGTTGTGTGTGTGTTGAATTGTTCATCTTCCTCGGTTCCTCCTCTTGTTCCTCTCTTCTCCGAATCCCTCGGCTGTAATTGGAGTTTTGAGTGTGGTAAGCGATTAAGAGAATAATGTTACACTGGGTCAGAGGTAGGGAAGCAGGTAGGCTTGGGGAAAGAGATGCTGATGATTGATTGGTGACCCTCCTTAGGTTTCTTATGCCTCTCCTCCTTACATCAGCCGTGAATGTTTACCAGTGGATAGTGGTGAAACCAAGAATCTAAGTCGCCAACAGACATTTCAGAGGCTGAGATCACATTAGCTGAAATACTTCCCATGTCTACAAATGATCTCAACAACCACATTGTAACTAATAAAATCATCTTACACACAGACAATCAAATAAATAGACCCCACCATATATCTAGGATTATAATCAAGTTACAGGCTTTCCCTACAACTAAGACAAGACCTTTTTCTTACAGTTGCATGTTTCTCCAAAGCACCAAGGCCTTTCACTTGATGTACTGAGACATCCATTTGAAACCTTCACCATAGCCCATCTTGCGGACAATGCTGCACATGAAGACCTCCAGGGGCCTCACATTCGAGTCAGCCAGGTTCACATTGCCCTTCCCAGTGGTGAAGTTGCTCAGACCGAGGTAGTAGCGCAGCTCCTCTTCGGATGCTGCGATAGGTATGTCGATCTTGTTACCCAGTATGAGGAAAGGCACCTTCGCTAGGGAGTCATCTGAAAGGAGGCCATCGAGCTCCTTCTTTGACTCTGCGAACCGCTCCTTGTCAGCGGCGTCCACCAAGTAAACAACAGCATCGACCTATCAGAAAGATTAAGAATTAAAGACAGACATAATCATATGACAACATAGAAAACTAAAAAAATAGAAATATTCACAGGTTACTACCAAACAGCCTGTGCCAATATTCAACAAAGGGAAAACGTGGCGGCAGAGTTCATCTGTTTGGATTAAATTCTCAGTAACAAACAGTCGTCCGTTGTGCTTCCACAATACATGAAAAGGTGAAACCAGTCCACATCACTGAAATGTGATTTTGACGACAAGATAAAAGTGTTCACATGCTGTATTTGTGAGCATTTTGTCATTCAAGTAGTCCTTGTGATCTGTGCAGAGATGTGAACAGTGAAACAGCGCACAAGAAGGTTATATTGCATGGCGGTCAGTGTTGTGAAACGTGAATTTTTTTCCGTTCCGGTCTACTTCACAGTGAAATGGCAGTTTCTTTATCTCTGCAATCCGAATGCATAGAAGAGTATGCATCTCAACCATTTCCGGCAATCCTAGACACACTAGCGTGTTAATTATTTATGGGAAAGAAAAAACAACAGAAAACGACCAAACAAAGAGGCACAAAATCCACAAAATCAAGACAGCACTGCGAATAGTCACTTGAGTGCTCAATTCTCCTAACAGCCATATACCAAAGACAGATAAGTTGCACACAGTCACCTGAATACTCTACTCTACTAACAGCCACATACCAAGGATTACTGAACTTCCTGCCTTTCTTCGTATCTTCACTCTTTTAAACAGGAAAAAACATCAAAACTACACAATTTGTGATCATCAAACTCAGGATGTAATATTTCAATCGAACTTCCAACATTTTACAACATAAATACTTCCCTCAGGGAAATCAAACAGGAGTTGATCGAGAACTGAAGCACAAAACTGTTGTAGACATCAATACTCATATCAGGTGCATAGTGTTCAATGTAATTCATATATGCTGTTCCTTGGAACTTGCACAGAAGATTCCACCAGGACATGCACATTTTCAGTGAGAATAGGGCTCAAAGCATAGAACAAAGAAAACAAAAGAAGTTTGTGAAGCTTCTGATGAAAATTACAGAGGGGTTACTCAAATAATTATTAGTCATGCATCTAAGTCAATCACTTCTTTTATACAGATCATGACTGTACACGAAATGCATTATGTTTGAAGGCAAAAAAACAGAGCAAATAGCCACGTAAGCCTTGAAGAGGATTACGATGCAATTACTCTACTACATCTACATCCCTCTAAAATCTCAATGAACAAGCATGGCATTAACCAAAAAAAAAATACCAGGAAGATAGCTCCAAGGTATCAGCTTTATTGTTGGTTGACTTATTATCCCGTTAACAATCCCAGACGATTAGAATCACAACACATGATATTTTCAGACTGCCAAGTCCTTAGGCAATAGAACACAATTCATATCACGGTTAAGTCTTCTCAGTTATGCATCACCACATTTGAGACCATAGTAAACTGGTAGTGCCTAATTTACAACTATACACAGAATTGAAGATATAGGATTTCTGGAGCAGTTGTAATTTGTGTTCTCGAAAAAAAATCTAATCGAATTTGGGAAGTTATCATTTTGGCCTGGAAAACATTTAACTTGGCACGCAGGAACAGTTACTGGGTCAATTCTCTTTTCTAGGGGAACTTTCAAGGAAAATGGAGTTGTGATCAAACCTATTTGATCACTCGAGTTAACGACTTAACATACCATGAGAAATGCAATTTCAGAGTAAAATTTGGTGAGCACAGGTTAAATATGTCTAGAATACATGATAGATAGATGAATACTCCCAACAAGGAAGGCCAATATCATGTAGAATCCCTTGAATGCAGCAAGGCTCTAAAGAATAAAGATACTAGTTAACTTGGCTTCCCCCCATCCACCAGTATAAGTTTCTTATGTATACCCCACAAGTGAACTCAGCCGACTAGACAGTTTTTATACAAGAACAGGACCAGGTGCTAAATCTTGGACTTATTTCAAGCCACCTACATATATAGCAAAAAAATCTATAGACCAGTATCACTATGTCTGGACAGCTTTGCAAACATACCAATCAGATTCCCCATATTGCCACCTAACCACAAAAAAGGGACCACACAGTACTTAGGTGGTTAGTTGCAAAAGTGGGAAGTATGCGTCAAACACAGCGACACATTACATGGTCGATTCTCCCCACCCCACCCAAATAATGATGTGCTTTCTTGAGAATAACAGCAGACGAACACAAATTTATTATAAATACCTACAATTTGGTAAATTTGGTCCATCCGGTGGACATTCTGCTCCATTAAGTAAAACCCTTGCTAGGAAACAGATTCTCCACCTTGGGATCATGTGGCTGTTTGAAAGTGATTTTAGGATGCTTCGTAAGTTTGAGTTGCCAGGAAAATTGCACAACTCTCTGGCTATCTATCATCTGAATAACATTAAACTGATATCAATTTTGCTAAGGTGGCTGCAGTTATAACCATTCTTGTGTTTTCTGATACAGACCTACACCCCTCCATTCAAGTTTGGCCTACTGTCAATCATAGAGGCCTAAATAACAGAGCTGGAGTTACTTGTGGCAATTTACAGAATCACCGTGAACAGCTGTCTAAAATCGATAGCCAGCCTCAGTTGCCAGATGGGGATATTCCCACATGATCAGATTCAATGACGAATAAACGGTTAAACTGTTCCTTGTTCTAGGGGCAAGATGCCCCCCGGTGCCTTATCAAATCAGATACTCATCATGTCTAAACTCAATTCCTTGGTTTCACCCAACAAAGGAGCTGCTTCCGGTCAAGATCTCGTAGCAAGTGCACAAAGAAGAACTCTTAACCATAAGTAACGAAGCAGACAGCACGAAGAAGTAAAGGGAACCTTTGCGTAGTAGTCCTTCCAGACACGGCGGGCGATCTGGTGGCCTCCGAGATCGAAGGTCTTGAACTTGATCTGCCCGATGCTCAGCTCCTCCGACGTAGGGTACTGCGTCGGCTGGTGCTGCACAAGCCGCTGCCATCCAATCCAAAGTACAAACACACCAGTCAGACCAAATCAGGAATCGTCAGCGAGGAGATAAGAAGAGAATATGAGATTCCGCTCGCGCAAATCAAAAGGATAGAAGAGAGACCTCGTCCTTGAGCATGTGGAGGAGGGTGGTCTTGCCGGCGTTGTCGAGGCCGAGGAAGAGGATCTTGGCCTCCTTCTGCCACAGCCCCAGCGACGCCAGCACCCCGTAGAACCAATCCACAAGAAACATCTTTGCTCCTTCTCTCCGTACTCTTTTCCGGCGATCTCCTCCTCTTCCTCTTCACACCGCCGCCCCAATCTCCCTTTCCCTCTCTCGCTTCGCCGCCTTTGCGTCGGAGAGAATGTTATCTTTCCCTTCTCTCCTTTCCTGTGGGCTGTGTGTTCTGTTCTAGATTCTTCGCTGGCGCGGCGTGCGCTTGCTTCTAGAAGAACATACTCTATTTGCTCCGTTTTCTAATTAAATCCTCTCACTTAATATTTTTTTGACAAATACGATTGTTTGCACTTTGACACAAATACCACAACTTGGGTCATTAACAAACAAATTAACAGGTGGAGCATCACAGCAGGTGAAAACTACACTAAAGTTAGCAAAGAACCTTGTTTAAAAAGTATCTACTCTTCTGTGAATGCAGTTTTGTAATTATAGAAAATATGATGTTTGAAATTGACGGTACATTTGGAGGTCAGGTCGAGTCAAACGGTGCACTATAAATGAATGCTCAGTGAGTTGAAAAATAGTATGACTGCTCTAGAAACCTAGCGCTGCCTCCACCGGCCATATCGGTTCCCCCTCCTCCGGTCGGCCTTGCCGGCGTCGGGAGGGGTGGGAAACCCGATGTATGAGTGGAGTTCTTAATACAAATAGTGTTTCAATAGAATGGTTAGGGTTTTGGTAACCGTCTGCTTCATCAATGGAGATGGCATCGTCTACAATAAGCAATCTTCCGGCGTTCGTTCGACGGCGAGATCTTCTTTGCGATGTCAATGGTGGCTTTGAAAGATTAAGTTTGTCTAGGTATGGTCCTTCAGATCTTGCTTTGCCAGATCGATTTTGGATTTTTCTCATGGTTGCAGCGAGGAGGATTGTCCTCGCAATATCTGTCCCGGCTGCTTCGTCCTCGACAATGGTCATTCGTACTATCAGCTCCCGGCGACGTCGACCAGGATGTTCGGTTGTTTTTCCTGAAATACCGGTGTCGGTACTCTTGACGATGTTGGTTGATTACTTTAATGGTTGCGTGTGCACGTAGCCTTGGCATTGCGGTTCAAAATTATGGGAGAACCCTCGCTGGTATTTTGTAACAGCCCAAAGTTGTGAATCTCAAAAACCCGAGTAAAATTTTCGCTTTTGCATATCATTCATGCATCATTGCATCCATTTGAAATTGTTAATCAAAACAACATTTGGTTTGGCATCATTGCAAAGTAACATGCCAAACTCGCTACAACAAAATTTCACAACAATGAGACACTCAAAATTGCACAACACAATACTTTGACATTTCCTATTTGTCAAGGAAGTTCCTAGAGCTCAAAACAATATTTTGTAATTGCTTTGAAATTCCAAAGGAGCAACATTTTGAATTTGGCCAAAAATGCCTAAACCAAACTCCATGAACAAATGTTGTCAAAAACATTTTATTTGGCAACACCAATTTTTGAGTGAAGAGCACATTACAACCCTGAACTTATTGTAGAGTTCAAGTTTCAACCCTGAAGAGTAAAACCGGGTAACAGACAACCCTGAAGTGTCGAAACCATCTGGAAATAGCCCCCTGGCTCATTCTGGGGTGGTTTTGACCCGTCACCGTCCTAGTCAGCGCCATGTAAGCGCGTGATTTAGACAGAGTTTGTACTGTATATTTGTAGAATTTGGACAGCGCTTGTACTGAATATTGATAAAATTTTCGGCAGAGCTTCAACTGAAATTGCACACAGTACATCTCAGAAATAATGATAGATAAGATAGCATCAGTTTGGCATAACATCAGTTTTGCATTACAACATCAGTAGGTAAGATAAGCCATCAGTTTGGCATTACAACATCATTAACTAGGATAAAGCCATAAGTTTGGCAATACAAACAGAACAATGCATGCATCAGTTTGAACCCTGATCTTTGAAACCCAGGAGCTTACGGGTTCTAGCGTGCTTCTTTCTTGGGTTGCATCTTCCATGGTTGTTTGTAGCTTGGGCAAAAGCGGATCCAGAGGATACATTGACGGTAACACTTGAGCTAGATTGTGATCCTTGCACAAACCCATGTACATTGATAGTGTTACCACTTGTATTGTTCGTTTTCTTTGAGCTTCTTTTGGAGCTTTCAGCTTGCGCCGTTTTGTTTGAATTCTCAGATGGCATTTTCCTCTTCCCTTTGCTTGCGTCAGGGGCTGCAGCTGTACTGGACGACGTGCTCTTTTGCGAAGCCTGTAGCATTAGTGTGCATATTTTATAAGAATTCGTGTGCAAAATAAGAAAATATAGTGTGAATATTAAATAAGGATGCAAGTTACCATCACAGGTGGATTGGCACTTTCAGTACGAGCTCCATTGCTTGCAGATGCAATTCCATGTCTTTTATAACAACTTGTTTTGTTGTGTCCAGTACCTTTGCACAAGCTACATTTGATCACAGTACCAACTTTGCTGACCCTTGTGGTCTTTGGTTTTTCTTGTTCTTCTCTAGTTCTGTGTTTCTTCTTTCTACCAGGCTTCTTAATTTCCTTTGGTCCTTCTGGCCTTGGTCTATCGGAAACAGGCCATGCAGGTTGGCCCTCAACAGGTTGAAGACAGTGTGCATAAGTTTTCTTAAAACTTTCAACTGTGTAGGACTTGGAGATGTAGTCATCTAACTTATTTGTTTCCATGTAAATGCAACAGATTGCATGAGGGCATGGGAGGCCTGACAACTGCCAATATCCGCAACTACATGTCCTTTGTTTAATGTTGACACTAAATCTATGACCAGAGTACTCATGCTTCACTTCATAACCATCACAACCATTCCAAATTGCATGACAGTAGGCAGAAGAATCAATGCTCTTTTTTAGCTTCCTAAGCACATTTGGACATATGTTACCATGCCATTTTTCACTCTCAGTTTTATTTTCTTGGATTCGAATCATCACCTTTTGTCTAATATTTTCTAGACTGCTAATCACTGGAAGACATCTAGCCTCAATGATCCATTTATTAAAAGACTCGGAAATGTTATTGTCGACGGAATCGCAATCACTTCCTAACCTGAACCATGCTCTGCTCCAATGATGTGGATCTGTCTTCATAATTGCCAAAGCTCCTTCTACAGTTTCTTGTGCTAACTTGGCCCTTGCAAGATTGAAGAGCATGGGGCTTGAAGCTTTTGCACACCCCCAGAATAGTTTCTGCCATTTCTTGTCTCTATAATTCTTCCTCCAATTTGCATAGATGTGCCGAGCACAATTTCTATGCTCTGCCCTTGGCACCCAGTTTTGAACAGCGTTTAGAATTCCCTATACAACAGCAGAACATAACAAATTAGCTATATATCACAAAACTGAGTGGAAATGAACTAAAAATTTAGCTATACGTACCTTTTGTTGGTCTGATATGATCACCCAACCATCTCCATCTCCAATTTTGAGATCATTGAATAAAAGGCTGCAAAACCAATCCCAAGTCTCATTTGTCTCCTTGTCCACTACAGCCCAAGCAATTGGGTACATTTGGTGGTTTGCATCTCTGCCTATAGCACTCAACAATTCTCCACTTCTCCCTTTGAAAAAGCATCCATCCAATCCTATCACTTTTCTACAACCAGCGAGAAACCCTTTCTTCAGTGCATCAAAACAGACATAGAACTTGTGAAAAGTTGGTGTCTCAAAATCTGGGTGTAGCTTCACTACACATGTTGTTCCAGGATTGCTCCTTAGCATCTCTAGCTGATAATCAAATATGTGGCTGTATTCACCACGCTTTGAATCAAGCATTCTGCCAACAACTATTGCTTTTGCCCTTTTAATTTTGGATATGTGACAATTTGCAAACATTTCTTCCTGCACAGTGGCTTTCAATTGCAGTGCTGTCCACTCTGGGTTGGCCTTATCATGTTTTCGAATTTGTCTGCAATTCTTGTGCTAGTGACTAAAGAACTGTCTCGCCTTTTTGGGCAAAAGTGTCGATCGTTATAAGAGGTTATCTGCCAACTATCACATCTCGTTGTTTTCTTGCACAAACACACCCAAGGACAATTGGCCCAAGTGCACTTTGCCCTTACTCTGTCCCCTTCATCTTTTATAAACTTGATCTCCTTCTCTCAGCCAAGCCATAGCTGATTATTGCATCCTTGAACTCTTTTTTTTCCACAGAACTTCATTCCAAGTGTCAACTTTCTGCCCTTGTTATACCTCGCGTATTGTGAAGATTTGTTCGCAAGCTGCCCATCACTATCTTCATCATAAGATTCATTATCTTCACTTGAATCTTCCTGTACTTCTTCTTTAATATCTTCAAGAGCAGCACATTCAGTTTCCAACAGATTTTGCTCTTCCATTTTTTCCTCTTTAAACTTCTTGTAGTTCTGTTTGATAGCAACTACCTCATCATCATCGGACGAGCTATCTGCTGGCACAAAATCACTATCGTCAGAACTGTCTTCTCCTTCAGCTTTTTTCTTCTTTTCATCTTCTTTGGAATCGGTTGCCGGAACATCGTCTCCACATTTATCTTCCTCAACAGCCCCATTGCTATCTTCTTTTTTGTGGTGCCTCTACATGTTATTGGGAGGCTACCCAAATTTTTGCAGATTTTATAAAATGTTTTGGTGCCTAAATAAAATCAGGGAATGTGCTGGTTTTAAATTTAAAAGGAAAAAGGACCGATCTGTGAGGAACTCAAAACTTCCAGGGGCTTAATTGCAAAACCATCATCTCCTTCGTTCTGTAGCGACCGCACCGTCGCGTGCCGCCGGACCAGCTCGCCACCGAGCTCGCCGCGGGGCCCCCACGCTGCCCCCACCCACGAGGAGGAGGAGACCACCCTCTGCCTACTCTCTCCCCTCGAGATATTTCCCCTGCCGTGCCCTAGCTCTCTCTCTCTCTTCTCGCACCGCCGCCGCCATGGCCGTGAGCTCGTCGCCGATGTAGAGCTCCCCATCTTGCTTGAAGACCACCGACGAGTCCGCCTCGCCGTGCTGCTCCCCCACGCCGAAGCAATCGAGCCCGGAGGCTGCACAACGCCGCCGTCGTCCGAGTTCTTCCCCTCCCCGACGCGGCTCCGCCGTGCGATCCCCGCCGCCGTGGTCCACCTCCGACCTCGCCGCCGTCCTCTACGCACTCAGGGTGAGCCCACGGACCTGCTGGACAACTCCGTTCCATCCCTCTCCCTCTAGTTCATCGCTTCCCCGTTGCTCCCCGTCGCGTTGGAAGAAGCCGGTGACCATCCCGGAAAATTCCGGATGCTGTTCCGGTTTAGAAAAGAGCTACTGGACCCGATGTTTTTAGCCCGGTCCATAACCGGAATTGGACCGGAAATGTTTCCGGGAATATTTTCTCCCGGTGAAAAATCCGGAAAATTCCGGGATAAATTCCGGATTTCCATACTGATTTTGAAATTTCTATTTTCTTTTCACCCTTGTATTCCTAAATGATATAAATATTGTATTGTTGTTAAATAAATCATCAAATGGTCATTTCAAAAAGGAAAGTTATAAAAATCATAACTTTTATCGGTGTATCCGAAAAATGCGTGTGATATACCAAAATGCCCAGAAAATTGTGATTAAAACTTTAAGATAAATATTATGCATATTTGATCACAATTAAATTACGGTGCTTCTAGTAATTTTAAAATCATAAGTTTAAAAAGAGAAAATTATAAAAATAATAACTTTTTACCGGGACCTCCGAAAAATGTGTTCTTTATATCAAAATGCTCAGAAAAATGTGCGTGAATCAGTAGCATCATTTTCATGCATGTTTACATGATCTATAGCACAGGAAAACATTAAAACAAATATGAAGCCATATCTCTCTCTTGTGGAATAATTATTCCTCCACCCCATGTAAATTGGTAGAACTTGTTATAATAATTCCAGTGCATTACACATGTCATGCCATCATGTGTCCGTGCATTGCACCTGTTGCATCCGTGTGTATTGATCGTTCCTCTCGGTATTGTTTGTGCATCGGTAGATCGAGAAGTGGAAGTGACATCCCCGTCTCGTGACGATCCGTACTACCAGCCGTATCAACAAGGCAAGCGTAATCCCCCCTCCGAGCATATCTTATCCTATGTTTCCGCAAATATTGTCTCCACTATAATATTGCATGCGGTTCTAAATGTCAATTTTGTTGGATTAGAGTATCCTATAGTTGCATTAAGTTTCCGATGACAATACCTGTTTCCCTCCTATTATCCATAGGTTTGTATTGTTGGCCTGAGATACTAAACTATGCTATGTTGATGCTTAGCCATGCTTAGTAGATACTTAGCTGTACGATGGATGGTTCATGTTTGAAACAGGTGATGAGTTGTGCAGATGATGGTGGAGAATTGTGGTGACGGGTAATAAGATGCTAAAGGTGGGGATGAGAGGCCACTGTGGTTGTGGTGCTTTGTCTCGTTCTCGCCGACTAGGTGCGAGTTCTTTACCTCCTGAACCAAGACTGAGCGTGCAACCATGCGTGAGGCCTATGCAATTGCAGGAACCCTCATAGACTAAATAACTCGAGCGGGGCTAGACAGGGTCCTCTAGTTCGGGCTTCCATTTGCGCGTGCGTGATGATGGTGGTATGAACTGGGATGAGGATGCTGGTGTTAGGAAAATGAGTGGCCGTGGGGCAGGGTGTGGTGATCTCGTGTCCTGCCGCCACTGATGATCCTGGAAAGTCCTTAACGAGGGAGAAGTCGACACCGCTCCCACCTAGCCGGCTTTCCACGGAAGAGAGCTAATGACCAGGCAATGGGCCGGACGGTACGTGTGGCAAACATTGTACACCCCTGCAGGGTAAATCTTTTCGAAAAGCCATGTCCACGGTTAAGGACGACTTGGGAAAGGACGATAAGATCATAGAATAACTTTAACGGAATGATTAAAAACTGGGTACTAAAGGTACCACTTCAAGATTGCAAGGTGAGCTTCCTCGAGGGTGGTTCGGGGAGGTGCCTTTGATGAACAGGTACAGTGGTTGATGATGGTAGATGTTGAGAAAGGTGATCAAAGAAAAGAGTTACTTCTTACCTCTTTTAAAAATGCTCTGAATAGTCGATGCCATTGAGTTGTGTTTTCATAAATAAATTCAGCTTTATGCAAAACAGCCATATAACTTTGAAAGCCTCATCAAGCTAAAGCTCTATATATAATCTTGCGAGTTCGTCGAACTCAACGTCGTTTGTTTTGTTTCAGAGGAGGACTTCACCGACCTCGAAGGTGGGTTCTTTGTGGACGTCGACGAGTAGTCTGGGGTTCCCAGGTGGCAGCTTGGGACATCCCGGAACAGCTGGCGCTGTGATGTTTATCTGTAGGCCTCTTAGGCCATATGCTGGATCTTGTTGTTTAGAACAACCTAATTCGCTTCCGCTTGATGTAATGTTGGGTCTGTGACCTCTGGATGTCATTTGCTATCTTTCTCTATTATAAGAGTTGAACTATAATGATTTGTGTCGTAGAGTCTGTGATGTGCCAGTTGTTCCACAAGTCTTGATCTCTCTATTATACGTTGAGGGTTGTGCCTGTGTTAAGGCATCAATCGGGGAGTTGCGTTGCCGATGATCCATTCCGAGCAACGCCTGCCAAAGGTTTTGGCCGGGGATTGGTAAACCCGTAACCTCCGGTTGTATCGCTTAACCGGTGACACACAGCATCACTGTATAACAGTCGGGTCGGGGCGCCACATATTTACAGCTCCGTGGTTCGATATCTTTGTCAATTTTCTACGGCTGCCTTCAGAAAAGTACAAGATTGTGTCGTGGAAGAAGAAAGAGTTTGAAGATTTTCTAGTTTCTTTTAGATTTTATTTTGTAATCGACATAGTCAGCTCATGTATGTCTACCATGGTATTGATTGTCAAAAAAAAAGTTTAACCATCAATAACTATATAATTAATCTATTTTTATTGCATTCATCAAGCAATACATTTCATAATATATAAATTTAATGTTGTAGATATTGCCATTTTTGTTTGATCAAAATTATACAAGATTAACTTAGAATAAACCTACACTTCAATAATTTAACATGGAGGGAGTGTTATCTAAATGAAAATATATGCTTTATCCTTTCAAGACTAATACTAGGGCTCCTTGTCGAACTATTTTGTCATGTAGTTCGCATGACGATTCATTTCGGTGGAATTTCACACCTTGACCTCGTTTACGGTAAAATTGATGTATGATGACTTGTGGAATGATCATACTAGATTCCTCCGTAAGTACCTATGGAATATTAAAGTGCCACTAAAGATATAACAAAGGATAACCTTGTTAAGCAAAATTGAATGGATGTAAGAAATGTGTGTTCTGTAATTTTGAAAAAAATATTCACCATTTATTTATCGCTTGTCCCTTTTCTCATCTTGTTTGGAGGATAGTAGAATTTACTTTTAATTTACCACCACCGAACATCACGAATTTATTCGGAAATTGGTTGACTAGTATTGACAAAAGGAACAAAGCACAGATTCATGTGGGGGTTTGGGTGTTGTTATGTCTCTTTGGAATTGTCAGAATGATCTGATTTTTAGTAGGAATGGACATGCTACTTATTTGTAGGTTATCCAGAGGTCTTTCCATTGGATTCATAGGTAGTATTTGAAAGGACAAGGATGTCGTCTAGAGGGGGGGGTGAATAGGCGATTAAAACTTTTCCGATTTAGGCTTGATAATTGCGGAATAAAATTATGTGTTTAAATTAACAAGCCAACAATCTAAATAAACTAGTCTTACCTATGTGCACCAACAACTTATGCTAAGCAAGACAAGCAACAAGGTGATAGCAATATAGAATACTTCAAGCACGAAGGCTATCACAATGTAAAGTGCATAAGTAAAAAGCTCGGGTATAGAAATAACCGAGGCACGCGGAGACGAGGATGTATTCCCGAGTTCCTCCTTGTTAAGGAAGTACGTCTCGTTGGAGAGGTGTGAACCAACACAATGGTTCAACAACCACAAAGGTTTCACCTTCTTCTCCGATGAACCGCACCACAAAGTTTTGGTTCACCTTCCACTATCGGAATCCTTCGAGGCGGAAATCCGGAGCCTTTCAACAACGATCCGAGGCACAACCCACAACGGGATTGGGGGCTCCCGAACAGATACAAGTGACCACCAAGGGTCCCAACCACCACACGGGCGTCTAGGGTCCAAAGACCCAAGAGTAACAAGTTCACAAGCTTTCAACTTCCACGAATCTTCGTGGAGAGCACACCGATGCACCAAATGCAAAAGGCAAGAGCACAAGTGCTCAAATCCTTCACTCTCAAATCCCACCACAAGCAACTAATGCTTATGGGGGGAGAAGAGAGGAAGAACAAAGAAGGAGAAACACCAAGAACTCAAAGATCAAGATCTACTAGGTTCCCCTCACTTAGAGGAGAGATGGATTGGTGGAAATGTAGATCTAGATCTCCTCTCTCAAATCCCTCAAAGATATGCAAGAATCATGGGAGGAATTGGGAGAGGGGCAAGCTTTCCAAGGTCAACAATGGTGGGAGAGAGAGAGAGAAAAACGAGCTGTGGAAAACTTAGGCTCTTTGGGGAAGAAGGGGCCTTTTATAGGTCTCCCAAAAAAAGAGCCGTTGCAGGAAAACTGCTTAGACCGGAGACTCCGGCCCCCCGGAGACTCCGGGGTCACTCCGGGGTCACTCCGGACCCCCCCATCCGAGGCTGCCGTCCTGAGGAGCGAAAAAGGAAACGCGCAGACCGGAGACTCCGGTCTGGGACCGGAGACTCCGGCCAGGAAAAAACTGCTGCAACACCGAACACGAAAACTAAGATATCTTGAGCATCCGAACTCCGTTTTCGATGATCTTTGGCTCGTTGGAATCGTAATGAAGAGCTTTACAAGATCATGCAGAGAAACATCATAGTCCAACAATGGAGGATAAAACCAAATGGGGAAAGATTAGACCTCTCGATAAAAGAACAACCGATAAAACCTCCAAACCAAAACCGTAATATGTTTCTCATCCGGACTCCGTTTTGTATGATCTTGGGCTTGTTTGAAAGATACTCACAAGCACAACAAGATTATGAATATACACATCATAGTCCATCATGTGAGGAGGAAACCACAAGTGGAGAGTTTGACCTCTCTTAGAAAAGACAAACCGGTAAAACCTCCAACATCAAAAACACCACAAGATATTCAAATGAAATCCGTTTTTGATGAATTAGAGCTTGGTATGGAGATGAACACAAGCTATAAATCCTCACATGGATAAAAGCCAAATAAGAACCAAGAAAGATGAAATGCCGAGTATGCAAAGGTTTGAGCTCTCCACAAAGATGCGATCAAGTTACTCACTTGAGAGCCCCTCTTGATAGTACGCCGTCTATCCTATAACCCGGTCTCCCACTACCACGAGACCGGTAAAATAGAAAACCTATCAAGACCATACCTTTGCCTTGCGCATTCCACTTGAGCTCGATGATGACGATCTTAACTCTCTCAAGTTGGAACACCTTTCTTGATTGTGCTTGCTAGCACATGCTTGATGAAGACTTCTCCAAATACTCCCCCATACACCATTATGGGAGAGCCTTGCTAAACTCCGTCTTCATGAATCCACTTGCACTTCATCTTCTTATCTTGATATAGATGATGGCTTGGAGATAAACATGAAGTTCACTCAATCTTCTTTTCCAAACCATGCTTGCAATAAGCTCAACTCTTCACATGACCATTCTTCATATAAACCCTTGGATGGAACCTTGGTCATCATGTAATCTTCTAGAGTCCAACACATGAACTCCAATCTTTTCCTATGGACAAGATCTACAACTATATCTCAAAGCAAACATTAGTCCATAAGGATTGTCATTAATTACCAAAACCACGCATGGGGCAACACATGCACTTTCAGTATTCCTACCGGTGGAGCAGGGGGCCTATGGATACAAGCCATGTTCTTTTTTCCATTTCCAGGTTCATGCGCTAGTGAAATTAAGTTCTTGATCTTTTTTCCATTTCCAGATTCTCGAAGTGCCAGTTCAACACATCACACATTGATACGTCCATGTTTAATATAATGTTTTCATTGTTATTTACCAATGTTTATTGAGTATTTTTACTAAATTTTAATTCAGTTTTGTATTTAACCACATAATGGAGGAAACCTATTCATGTGATATGTTATTTTAGGAACCTTGCCCAAGGGAATAAAATCTGAGAAAAATAGGAAGGAGTTTTTTATCGAAAAATAAGAGCACTGTATTTTGACACACCCAAGGCGACGCATGGTGGGACTACGCACCACCTTGACGTGGCACTGGGCAGGACACGCACCCTCAGGCTCGTGGGGCCACCATAATATGCCGTCTTATCTCTTCAGCCGAGGACTTCGTCTACATATACCCCCTCAAAATTTTGTCGCGGAGAGAGAGGTACGATTCAAAAAAGAATAAAAACAGTGGAGAAATCAGGACATCTCTGGAGCAAGATTAGTGGGGGAAAACCCTCACAAAATTTCTTCATGTCGCATCTCCACCACCATCAACAACTCCTCTGTTGTCTCCAAAATAAATAGGCGTCGTAGTCCACCCTTGGACTATGAGTTTATGATAGTAACTTGACTGAATCTCTCTTTGTGATTTAAATGCGTTAGATCGTATGAGCTTCCCATAATTATGGTCTATCTTTATGTGTATTTGATGGTGGATCCTTATTAATAAGTTGATTTATCAAGTGCAATACCTTTTTCATGGTTGTCTCTGATATATTTGTAGATGCATATTGTTACTCCGCTCTAGATGCTAGACTTCATCACTCTAGAGGATAAAAACGGTAACTAAAATGGTGCAATAGGGGAAGGGGGTGTGTGTGATTAGCTCAGTGGTGGAAAGAGTAAAAACACTTGTGCCCGTTGGTACTTTCTCCTCAGTGGGGATAAAAAGGGATACGTACTAGCCTAGTAACTTTAACACACAATTTTTTTGTCGTAACATATCAATTTGATATTTAGTTTAAAAAATCCCATCACGATCGATTAGTGATGGAAACAAATTTGAAATCATATTTTTCGTTTGAGAGAAAATATTTTATTTTTTGGAATTCAGCAGTTTAATACTATATGTATGCATGCAATGAAAATCGAGCATGGCTCACTAGAGCAGGAAAGGAGCATGGAAACATTTTGTACTTAAAACTATATATATATATATATATATATATATATAGGTAAATTAACAGGTGCTCCCTGGTGCCCGGGCATCTGAATAGAATACAGTACATTTTGGGTATGTAGATGACACTTATAACTCGGGTATGCACATGTTGGGTATATAGGAGGTACACATAACCTTGGGTATGTGTATTCGAGGTATCTACATGTTATATATACCTCGGGTATGTGTGTTCAATTGTACGCGTACAGATCAGGTATATATATAAATAACTTAGGTATGTGCACATTATTAGGTATGCATACCCCATAATGTGCATACCCAAAATCATATGTACCTCCTACATACCTAAGGTATACATACCCAAGGTATATGTATATGTCTACATACCTAAAACTGTTCGTATTCCATCCTGGTGCCCATGCTCCTAGGTGCCCCAATGTTCAACAAACTGCAAAGTCAAGCACATCTAGGGCGGCTCCATCCCCCTTGTTTTCCCTCTTTATTCACGGTTCAGCAACTTAGTCCCCCTTGTCCTCCACTGTCTTCAGAGATCCTACATCTTATGCTTAAATGAAGTGGAAAGTGTATGAATTCAATACTAGCCATTTTCTTACGGCTCCAGAGTTAGGAGGTTAAGTGGGCTTAAATCTAGAGTAAAATTGAGTTGGATTGAAGCTCTCCAAAACCCCTCATGGAATCAGCTATTGCTTTAGCGAAAGCCCTGCCGTTTTGTCAAACCTAGCAGCCACCAGAAGCCATCGTAGGTTCCCTCGCCTACTCCGACCAATCTAGCGTCTAAGGTGAGGGGAACCCTGGATCTACGTCTTCTTTGAAGTTTATTTTTCTTCCATGTCAGATTTGTGTGTTGGTGACAGCGTCTCGACGGGCACATGGGTGTCACACGTAATAAGAGTACCATGGATCTATCTCTGCCCAGTGTTACTGTCGTGGCACTGTCATTGGGGATCCTATGGTGGTTGTATTCCTGCAGATCGTTGGCTTTAGATATGGCATTTTCATCGACATTGGCGATGATGACAACAATATTAATGTCAAGTTTTTTCTCGTGTTTCAGTGTTTTGTGTTCGTGGAGTTCTTAAACATGTCGGTCAATGAGCGGTTCTACAGGTTGCATTGTAAGGGGTGTGTCCCCAACCACAAAACGTTCAACAGTATTATGTTCTCGCCCCTTGGGGTGGGCGACTCAACCTACTCTTCAAACTTTTTCGCACAATCTTTGCAAATTTTGTGTTCTGTGATTTGTTCAACTGGCTCTTGGAGAAACTTTAAGATGCAAAAAAAATGAGGTAGAGATGACGGCTTCAAAGATTTTTGTATTTGACATTTAGTTTTATCAGATATCTTTGTTTCAGTGTGTTTTACGTTTCAATCTGGAATACTATGATTATTTGATCAATCTGACGTACTTTGGTTATTTGATCAATAAAGTCGGGTTTTTCTTTTTTTTAAAGCTACTGCTTTAACGTTGACGGCACTGTCGATTTGTCAACAAGGCAAAAGCATGTTTGCCTTCAATTGTCAATTACTAATTGTTTTCTTAGGACATGTACAATGGTAGAGAAGGCTGGTCTTCTCTTAGCACTCCACGTCACTTAGAGAAGGCAATAAATAGTAGTCGTACAATGCATTATCTCTTATTATCATCTCTAGTAATTAATGAGAACTAAATAAATTTAGAAAGAAATTATGTTAATAAGGGAGAGCATATGGTACAATGAACAAAATAGCCTTCTCTTATTTTTTAAGAGATCATCCCTTAGGTAAGGGAAGACAACCCTCTCTCTTCATTCTCTTTCCTCCAACTAAGCAAATATCCAACGTGGCATCTCTAAAGGAAGGCTGACGTCACCGCATTGTACATGCCCTTAGAAGCTGGAGAGGACTTTCATCGACTTAATACATGTTTGTCTACCTGCCTCGTTTGCCAAGACAAGAAAGCCAGCCAGGCTAATCTGCCACCTTATCACAGCTCATTTTCTTTTTACAACTCCTCGGACCAATGGGATTGGATGATTACTTCGTATGAGCTTGTTCAATCGCATGCACTAATCAGCTCAAACTAACAAAGAAAGTCAGACGTGTACCCGAACAAGTCAAAGAAAACAAACTCAACGTATGTCACTGTCCCCCACTCCCCGAATCCAGATGAATTTTACTAATCACCATTGCATTACCATGTATTCTTTTTGTTCAGAAACAGACATGAACGATGGTGGAAACAAAATGCGGCAATGCTATGGTGGAAAGGTTATGGAATGATTTACATGCAAGAGAAGACAAGTACAGCGTCCGACTATCCCGGTTAAACTGCTGAAACCTAAGGCGACCCATCTTATGGACTATCCCTATTACCAGATCATCTCTCACAGCTAGGGTAATTATCTGACAAGCTACAGGTCAGACACACACACCTGACCTTACACTCTTTTCTGTTTGCTTTGCCAGGAAATGCAACCATAACCTAGCTGACACCAACATACAAACAAGTCAATGTAGGGATCGGAAGATTATACAAAGGACTTCAGCATGGATCTATCTTTGGTTTTGATCTGCGGCCGGATTGCTGGTAGCTGATGATGCTGGCGTCCTGCCATTTGCCATCCCATTCTCCACAGGAGCAGGCGTCCCCCACTTCCCGTCAGACTCCAAGGGCTCCATCACTTTAACAGATCCATCTGACAGCCCGACTGCGAATTGATTTGGTTCTTGGGGATGTGCAGCGACAACTAAAGGGTAAATGGGCGGATTGCTGGAGCAAGGAGAGATACGATGGTTAGATCATACAAAACCATGCAAGAGCAGTAAAGTATTGTGCAATAACCTGAAACTTATAATGGACTCCAAGGACTGTTAGAGAATTCAAACATAAGAATGTCAAAGTTGTGTCTTAAATATATTGTACTTTCCACTTGATAGCGATGATTTGGTTTGTGGTTAATGGACGTCAGCAGTCAACAACCATCCTACATGTTTCGCACAATAATATCAAGATGTTGGTGATAACCTATCTTGTAATTCATCGTATTAGCAATTAAACACCGTCTTCACATATTACAGAATGTTCCTTAAATCAGAAAATTAGGCCGGACAAAGTTGAATACTCATTAAGCCAGTCCACCAAGATCATATCAAATATTCAATCACATACCAAAACTTGATCGAATAAATCTTATAAAAATTGCAATCTTCTTAACAAGATCAAAGCACCACCCAACCCCCATTCATGTTTCTTTTAAAACTTAGAAGCTTGTGTGAATAATATATAATTCTTTCACTGTTTGTGAGACTGGAATTTGCTTGCACATCGGTTACCGGATGGTCATAATCTCAGCATGCAAATGACAACCAATGTACAAAAGGAGGATACCTGTTTATGGCTGTCGAAGACATGTACGCAGATGATGCAATTCGGCATCGTAATCTCAAGTTGTCCGCATCAAAAATGGCAACATTCCCATCAGTAAAAGCAGCAAAAACAAGTTGGCTATTGCACGAGTACGATGCATGTGATATGGGAGCTGACAAAGTGCCCTGAGGTATCCACTGAAACAAGCCGAGAAAGAGATTTAAAAGATGTTGCCAAAAAATAGATTTAACAGACAATAACAAAATGTTTTCATCAAATATATGATATGCTACCTGATAGATTCTCTCCAATTTGGATGTGTCATATATAGCTAACTGAGTCTCATGGACTACTAACAGGCGACTTTGGTCAGAATTAAACTGCACCCTTGTGTCTCCTGATGGAGTCTTCCCAGCTGGCATTTCTATAGCAATTGTTTTTTTCTTTTCCCAAGAATCGTTCGCCCACACACATAACTGCAAAAAAGAAAGGAAGCGGGCTAATCACCAAGTGTTCACTGGTTGGGTTGAGAGAGAGAGAGCAAATATGCAATGAATCCAATAATAAATTACCAGTCATCTGGATGCCACAAACCGAGGTCAGTGACTGACTGACTGACCAATGAAAATGCAAATAAGAGGTGTTATCAGTAGTAACCTGTGCATCAGCGCCTGAAGAAACAAGTATTTGCATGCTGTGGGAGAAGGCCAATCCGGTTACCCTCTTTTGATGTCCTCTGAGTCTAGTTTTGACCTGAAAAGGTAAAGCTCAATATAGCTGCAAAGCAATGATTTAATTAATAACTTGGGGATGATCTGTGAAAGTTTCAAGCATTTAGTACCTCGTCTACCCTGACATTGTATATATGGATGGTTGAATCTTCCATTCCAATTGCTATGATGTTATTGTCTTGAGGGTGAAATGCTAAAAAGGTCGATGATGGTGGAGGTGGCATAAATGTTGTCATCACCTGCAGGAGAGACGCTGTTAACGTTTTCGTGAAATGCACCTGACTCTTTACTAGATAGAAGGATATAATAAGAGTACAAATGCTTCATGGGCCACCCAACATAGTAGGCCTATATATGCTAAAGACATAAAGATGATCATCAAATTTTACCAAGTCTGGGAATATATCCAGGTAAAATGAATAAAATTACCTTAAATGTCATCATGTTAAACAATGAGACCTTTCCGCCACATGCAGACATCACATAAGAATCGTTCTTGGAGAGTGCAATGCATGGGACTGACTCCTCAGGATTTGCTTCACCGGTATCATTTGCCATGACAAGACCACTATTTGGTTGCCAATGCTGTGGCACAACATTGGCTGTGGCCTGCTCAGATGAAAGGAAAAATTTATACACCAATCTGAATTAACCTAAACATAAGGAAACAATACAAAATTAACATATATACCTTCCCACTTGGATTCCGCTCACTGCGATTCCATTTCCACAGTCTTTGAATGGCATTAGACCCTAGTGCTAATAAACCGATACCAGAATTTGTGTACAGAAGTCGGACAACCTGCACACAAATGTTGATAACCTTCTCAGAAGTCAGAACCATGATGAGAAGTACGAATACACAATCAAGAATAAGATGGATCGAACCTTGCTGGCTTGGTCTGGAGTTTCTGGCATTGTAGCTACACGGAACTGCTGGGGATTTAGAACTTCAGTCAGCTCCCAAGGTTTCACTTTATCAGGCTTTTCTTCTGAAATTCTTGGCTTAATATCTATGCTTCTAGATGCTGGATCACCGCCATTCTATCAAATTCATGATCAAGATGATGTTTAGATTGTTGCCAATAAGGTCAGCATAGAGGCATTAAAACATATGAAACTTGGAGACGTATATTTTTTTCTGGATCAGCATACCAGCATAGGAGATGGCTTCGCAGGAGAGTTTCTGTCTAAGTGATCCATTCGGCCAATGCTAGGAGAGATGCCCGCAACAACAGGAGCACCTGAGACCTATTAATTTGATATTCAAAGTTAGGAATTTTCTGGGAACTACACCGACAACCTGGTATGACAACCTGGCTTGAAGATATGTGCTTACCTTCATAGCAGAAGCTTCATATGGTGATCTAAATGCTTCGAAAGGCCGGTTTCCAAAAGCCCGTAAAGATCTGAGCCCATCAGAATTTGCAAGTATCTTAAAGCCATTGTCTACTGTAGTAACAGCAAGAAGATTCCCTTCTTTGTTGAATCTCAACCGTGGAAAGCCCTGTTAGAATATACAGAGGTTAGATTGCTAATTAGAGAAAAGGGTTGGAAAATATAGTAGGGGACAGAGACTGACTGGCAAGCCTCCGTCAGCTTCAATGCAGGTAAGCATGTTGGTGTTATCAACATCCCAAAATTTAATTTGGTTATCTTCACCAGCAGCTAAAATGTGATTCTGAGCTGTATCAAACTGCACAACACCCTGCACTGCACCAGATGGCTTTTTCCGGAATCCAGAATATGTCCTCTTGATAGATCCTTCACTTTCGTTCCACTCAACCAAATGCGAGTCTCCGTCTTTGCTTGTTCCGCATGAGAACAACCTTCAAATTGACACAAGTAAAATATTACATCGACAACAAGTTGATACACTCTAGCGAGCAAATAAAAAATCTATGTTTTACCTAGTTCCATCGGCACTATAAAGCATTGTAGTACACCATTTTCCTGGAGCATCATAGTCCACCCTAGATCCCATATTATCATAAAGCCATGCTTTAATTTTCCCGTCTAGGGAAGTTGAAAAGATGAACTGCAGGAAATACAATAAATCGCGTTCAGTAGACCAAATCGACGCTTATGTGCTTAAAAAAAACTATGCAATGGTCTCTCACAATTCACGAAAACACGAACCACCTATGATGGCTCATATACCGCCTTAATTCAAACTACAGTGGAGTAGACTTTCGCAGCTTTTAGAATAAGCAGCAACAATACATATCATCATTGCATTCTGAGATGGTAACGCCTAAATATTATGTTCAAACTACACACCTGAATAGTCTCTTTGTGGTGAGGACAAATCGAATACACAGGTGCCTCATGCCCTTCAAACGAATATACTTTCTGACCATGCATATCCCAGACCTACAAAATGGAAAGTTGCATGAGACCAATTCCGGGAAAAAAGGAATTACTCCCTCCGTTCCGTATTAGTTGACACAGATTTGACTCAATACGGATGTAACTACACACTAAAACACACACCCGTATTTAGACAAAACTGCGTCAACTAATTCAGAACGGAGGGAGTAGATGATAACCATTCAAGACATCAAATACCCTTATCAGCTTGTCATCTCCACAAGTGACAACACAAAGTTGTTTGTTTGGCCGGGAGAATGCTATGTCATTAACTCCTCCAGAATGAGCCTCAATCTTACATGAAGAAAAGATTTAGTTATCAAAAGTGATTTCATACTATGGAATATAACATTTATAATACTGAAGTTCGAAGCGGAATTAGAAGTTCTACAAACCTCTAGAACCTGGTGTGTTTCGTTTGGTTGCTGATATGCATGCAGATGGATCAAATGTTTTGTGAATGCAACCCCTAAAAGCCAAAAAAAAAGTTAAGCTTAAGCAACAATGGAGGACAATACAAAGAACTTGAGAAACAATTAAATGCTATACAGGGTTACTGACTGAAGACTGAAAAATATTGGCACTAACCTATCAAGTCTCCATCAGGGCTCCATGTAACTCGGTTAATGGACATGGAAGAGTCTTTAGCCACGGCACTCTTTTCTCATGAGAATATATAATATCAGAACATGTAGATGCTTGCAAACAAGATATAACACTACAGGAGAAAACAGGAGTAAACTACATTCGGAACTTCAACTTGTGCTCAGTTACCTGAAATTGTGCTGAACATGCTTGCATGTCCAAATTTTGAAGGGCTTTGAGACCAGCCTCTCACGCAGACCAATCTCCCAAAGCGTAATTTCACCATTTGCAGATCCAACTATTGAGCAGCAAACATGACAAGCAAATAGTTAAGGTGTTGAAATTCAAAGCTTCGGCCAAATCACGAACACCTTTCGTACTTGCCAGCTGCAACGAGATCTTTTTTTAATGGAGTAAATTAGCAATCTTGATCGTACCTAGTAGTAGTGTATGACGAGAAGGATGAAAGTCCATGCTAGTTACATTAGATCCCTGTGATAATGTACAAGCTACTGTCTTAGGAAGGTCATCCAATGACCATGAAGGTTGAGGAATAGGTGCAGGATAAGTGGCCTGTAAAAAAATACATATAATTTTCTTTAGCTCATACAAAATGCAACATGGTCCTAATTATTGACATCATATGCAACATTACCTCATCAATACCATGCCCGCTGGGCCTCAATCGCTTCATTAGTTGCTCGGATTCTGCACTTTGATAGTCTGTTATGGCTGGGCGTTTCATCATGGAGACAGCTGCGGAATAATGTAATATAAGTACAGAACTGAGGTCACAAGACACATTGACCCCATCACAACAAACAAAACGGCAATAATAAAAAGTATACTATATTCATTTTTGTTGCCGCGGAAGAGCTAAAGCTCTACATCTTTTTGAACTATTTATTAAAAAAACTGAGCCAAAGCTCTACATCCTGAAAGAACTAAGTCAGCGTTGTTAAGTTATTAATCTCGTAAAGTAACTGTATAACATTCATACACTATACTCAGCAGAAAGTATTATACACTAGTATCTCTATCCAAATCAGACCTACAGGACAGACTTTTGGCAGTAACTACAATAGCATGTGTGTGATTGTATCAGTACAGAATCACTCATATGAAGAGAATAACGCTCCAGAGATGAACTAGTCTAAACTGAGTAACTCCATACTGAAAATTTAGGTGTCGTTCTAGTTCATCAAGTGCAATTACTTCGTTGTCGATTCATTAGTTCTCACAACATTAAAGTACCGATATGGAAAAAACAACTAGAATAGGTTGAAGAAAGTATTATCTTTTTTAAGAAGGCGAGTGGGGATTTGAAGTTTTGAACCTAAGACATCGACGACGACAACCTTATGCTTCGCCACTAGGTTGATTATAAGGATTGACTCAAAACTCACATTTCTTATTCAGCAGATTTTATTTAAAAAAATAAGAACCCACAATAGACAATATTTGATAAAATATGAATCAGATAAAAATAACCAGCACTCCAAGTATGTCAAGTCTGTTACAGATTATGCTCGAATATGCTACCCCTAGTGTGAAAAAAGGTAAATGTAACAAAACATGGACAAATTTGGGTCAGACAAATATTACTAGGGGAGTCTATAAATATAGATACCAACATTTTTCTGTTAAAAAAATCGCCCAACTAAAGACTGATTATCAACTAACAATGTATCAATTTTGGTACAAAGATGTGTAAAACTAGCCACTCGATGCATGTCAACAGAAAGGTACCAGTTTAGACTATACCTTGATTTGGTGGAACAGACATTGATGATGCTGCCACTCCAGCAGACTGAATAGATGATGAAACAGCAGCATTTGTCATCCAACCAGCTAAAGATGGACCAGGAGGAGGAGGCTGAAATGGCTGTGTGGATGAACAGACTGGATGTAAGTAACCAAAGCATTGATAAGTCAGACATAAGCAGGAAATTATTTGTAGAAACATACAGGATGACCCGCGAGTGGTGGGTATGGGGCACCAGCCTTTGGAACAGCTGCCAATGGTACAGAAACAGGTGATGTACGTGCTCCATTTGGAGGAGAGCAGGTATGATCAGTGAATAAAGTCTTGATATCTGGATTTGGCCGAGGATTCTTACAAAGTTGATGCTGCCAGTTCAAGCTGCAAATGTTTTCAAGGAATTATGAACTCGCACAGACTAATGGAAGAATAATTGAAACATTAAACAGAAATTCAGATAGTGCAACACTATTTAATTATTAGATTCCAGACCTTTGGTTAATTAAAGTCCGCAAACGTGATGCCTTGAGAGTTGGAAAGACGAGTTTTTCCCGGAAAAGAGGATTCGCTTCAATTAGCTTTTTTAGCTCAATCAGCATGATACTGCGAGCAGATTTTGTATCTCCATACTTAGATAACTGTTCATTTTCCCTGCAAGAGACCATCATACAGTAAATAATTTGAGCTAATTTATAAAAAACGGTAAAACCAAGATAGGTACCAAAAATAGATTGACAAAAAAAGGCACACACACACACACACAGTTTGTCAAAAGCAACAGCTCTGCAATGCCACACTCAAGAACTAGAAAATTACAAATAATACCTAAGTACTACTTGTGGGCCCTTATTAATAGTGCTATCCAGAAAATGTTTCGTAGGAGAAGACCAGCATGGCTTAAAAACTATCAAAATGACTATCTTACATAACCCTTAATATTGTTCAAGTAGCCATGCCGCTTAGTAAATAACTGGATTATCAAGCACTAACAGGTTTATGCAGTTAACGTGACAGTATGCTCACTCAGCTACAGGTTAATTTTAATTCAGGATATGCCTAAACATTGAATAATGTGATTACAAACAAAGCGCAACCGCACTAAGAATAAAAGTTCAATAATATAAGTAAAATGCTCTAAGAAAAATGTTTGTATTTCAACAGTCTGAAGCAATTGAAGATCCAAACGTATCTAAACGAACATAAAACTTTGAACTCATTGCTGGTAATGGCTCACACAAAGGAACAAACTGAAGTTTCCTGGTGAGGAATACAAGAAGCTTTCAGAATGGCTTTTTTTTCTCGAGGAATGGAGTGGCTTCATCATTGAGAGAACACAAACAATAATGATAACATGGGGCAGGAAGAAATAACCTAAAATTCTCAAGAGTTAGAAGCTGTGTTATCTCTTTAAATAACTCCTCATTGAATGTCGAGAAGACTTTAAGATCCTTGACCAGAATATCGACCGCCTTCGCTCTATCATGCCTGTTGGATATTATTACAGAAGTTAGTAGCTGTAACTTCGCCCAAACATGCGACGGAAAACCCTGATCCTTTTCAGAGAGGATTGCAATTCTTGTAAGACACACGGAATATTACCTATCAAGCGCTTCCAAATACTTCTGCTTCCTGATCTCAAAGAATATCTTCATTGAATACCTATTGTCGTCCACCTTGGTGAAACCCGAGAGGTACCTTTCCACTTCATCCCACTCCCCAGCATGGACTTTTTCCTCAAAGTACTTGATGTTGAAGTAGAACCCTGACTCTTGTTCAAGCCTGCAGCATAATGTAAGATAGGAGATTAAACCATGGCAGAGATCAGACATCAAAGATTACGATGTTCCATTGCACTAAACATAATAGGTGGACCTCACAGCTCAGATGGGCAAAAATGGTTAACACTAAGAAATTGTAACACGCATTAATACAACTGATGGTAGCATCAACTCTTGAGGTCAATACTGTTGCTGGCAGTACCTGCCATCTACGCTATACCAATCACTGACGATTTACTCGCAAGTGGCCACAGGGGGACAACAATGCCTCACCGGACTAACCACACGTGATCCAGAAGATCTCATTCTTTTACTAATTATAAAGTAGCCGGCAGAATATTATTTAAGAGAAAAAAGAGTCCCGAGCTTCGGGCCGAAAACTAGTTAATTACTTGTGCACAACTAAGAAAAAAAACAAGAGGAAAAAGACATGACCTACCGATCTCGGAAATTTCAAATCTACCCCTGAACCACCCAACAAAAAGGGAAATTGCAGTGGAGACTAAGAAAAATCCATTTTGACCGACTTAAATTAAACAATGATTATCAGGGAGAAAACCGGAAGGAAAATAATCAAACAGAGCGAAACGCGAAACTTGGCAGGAATCTACCGCATGTACGGAACAAATCAAACATTTTTCCCATGAACTCAGAACCCGAAACTAGTACTCCCCGTTCGGATTTAATTGACACACACTTAGTTACGTACCAATGTATCCAGACAACTAAAGTATAGATACATCATATTTAGACAAAAGCAAATCAATTAATTTGAAAAGGAAGGAGTAATAAAGTAGAATAAGAAAAGGAAGGCGGAGATTTATTTCGGGAAATCGCAAAAATGAAAAAAAAAAAAAGCAAATCCCTAGGAGGGGGGGCTTGTGAGCCCAACCAACGCCGCCAACCGAAAAAAAAACTAAAAATAGCCCACAGACCAGCAGGAGAGAGAGAGGGAAAGGTACCCACTTGTGCACGGTCTCCTTGAACTTCTCCTCGTCGAGGAACTGCAGGATGAGGAAGACGAGCTCGCGGCTGAGCGACGACATGGCGCCCCCGCCGCCACCCGGGAACTCGATCTGCCCTGCCGCCGGCCGGCCGGCGCGCGGACCTCGGGGCGGTGGGACGGCGCGCGCCTCGCCGGACGAATCGCGCGGATTCGGACCTAGGGTTTGGCCGTCGTCGTCGCCGCCGCTCCGCCCGTGAAGAGAGAGAAATGGAGAGAGAGAGGGAGGAGAGATGTGGAAGGAGGAAGAGGGAGAGAGGGAGTTTAGTAGTCTCGCTTTCTTCGATGCGTTGCAGACCTCTCGCCCTTTTCTCTCACCCCACGCAACCCCCACTGCCTTATCTTCGATAAGTAGGTTTACTTATCGAGAAGCGCGTTCGCTTATAGATAGGCTAGTCTGCAAATCTGAGAGGCGGAATCGAAGGGCGCGGGATTAAACCGGGTGGATATTCATGAGGTGGCGTCCGGTCGTGAGGGCGACGTGCGCGCGAGATGAGGGCATGAGCAATGGTAGCAGTAGAATGCTACTGCTTCATGATTTCCATGTAGGTTCGGAAGTCTGAAACCACACCTTCAAATCAGTATGCGCCCAACGCTGAATCGTCACACCGCAGTGCTCAATTCATCTTTTCCCTCTCTCTCCTCTCCTTTTCCACTCTCTCTGCTTGCTTTTTCGCTCGGGAGGCTGCCTCCTCTGCAAGCTTCACCTGTCACATGCAGACTATCGCCGTACTGTCACTGTGGCGTCCGAGCCTAGCTGGCTCTGCTGGGGCAGTATGCTGGGGCGATCCGCTGGCCATGCCCTGATGAGACCAAGATCGCGACATGAGACCGTGCGGCGATACGAGACAACAAACGCGCGGTACGACTGGATGCCACGGAAACTCGAGATTTCTCGGATCGGTTTGAACAAGTACTGGTAGCAGCACCGACTGGGTGGAATGGGACCCCGGTGACGTTATTGATCGTGCACGATCCTGGCCTTTATCTTTTTTTCTTGCGAGGAAGGGCACTATCCTCCTAAGTCCTAACCAACCGCTTATTAAATTGAGTTAGTAGAAAAGACTGGCTCGCTGAGTATATGCGTATTTGTTACCGTCTTAATCTGAGCTTTCTACCGAGAAACTGCATGTGATAGGATGGTTACGAAGATGGTTGTACCTCCAGCACACCAGAGTCCAGGTTTGACAATAGTGTTTCTCATTTATGCGAAATATTCTTCAGTGGTAGACGACGTTTCCGTCGACAGCGAGGTGTCTGTGGTGATTTCGTCAATCTCAACACTCAACCGACGGCTCAATCTCGGAGGTGTTCATAGGGGTAGGGTGAGTGTGTGCATGTGTATGTGAGCGTCTGAGTTTGTAATATGTTTCGCAAACAAACAAACAAAAATCTAAGCTTCTACATCTAACTTTGCATGCACGATATTTTATCACAAATTACAAATCGCAATGAAGTGTACTTGGAACGGTTCAAAACAAGTGTACATGAATACGAATTCAGTTTAATATGTTCTCTGTAACATAACTATTCCCTCCGTTCTAAAAAGGATGACTTTCATTTGTCTACGTGCGGACGTATTTAGACATGTCCGCATGTAGACAAATGAAAGTCATCCTTTTTGGAACGGAGGGAGTACATATTACGATGGAACATTTAGTCAGCACATGGAGTCCGTACGGTCCAAATATCCACCTCTGAACGGTACTACTGTACAATGTCAATTTTAACCGTGTAAAAAACAACATTGGCTATGGCTGCAACTGAGGGCAGGGCGACGCCACCAGGGACGAGAAGGGGCGGCCACCCCTCTAGCTAGTTCAAGGATGGAAAGATCGATCCATTGGACGGACAGCTAGCTCAACTGTTGTACGTAGGAGTATGTACGTATATGATGGCCCTTGACGTAGTTACCTGCGTCAAAAAATATGGGTTAGGTTGAGACTCCAAGTGCAGAGTGTATAGTATAGGAAAGACGGTTTTCCCCACGAGGGGTGACTCGAGGGTTTAATATCGAACTCTCGGGGAATCAGTAGTGAAAATTTATCTTCTTATCCTTCTCTTGAAAACCTACAAAACAAAGTAAATTGTTTTGGCCCTCAACCTCACCAAGTGGTTGTCAAGCACAAGGTGTGAGAATGATATCAAGATAAAATGAATGCAAAACAGTAAATAAATATGCAATGATGATAAATAAATATGCAAGGATGGTGGAAACAATGATGGATGATATTTTTGGGTTTTGTATTGTGAATGCAAGATGTAAAAGTGTTTTTTATTTTCGGATTTTTAAATGGCAGAAAATGTAAAGTGGATAAAAGTTGTTGGAAAGGTGTTTCTTATGATTAAAAATGGACCGGGGTTCATGGTTTCACAAATGCACTCTCTCTTTAATAAAGTGGTAGACAATGGAACACTAGAATTGACATATGAGATTGCAACAAAAAGGTTTCATGACAAGTTACTAATTATATGGGCATCACGTCCTAACATAGAGATCTTTTGTTTATTAATCTCTCTTATACTCCACCAAGATGCGAACTAAATCATAACACCTTAGTAATTAAGATAAATCAGAGCATAGCATTAAGTTCATGACATGAAGTTAAAATAAGAACATGCTAGATCTAGTCATGGAGTAGTGGCAATGGTCACACCCACATCTCCGGTAGCATGGTATTTTTCTTTATCCCTAGTGAGGCAACAAAGTAAGGTAAACACCCAAGTGGATCGCGGAACTTTCTCTCACGTTCACCGCACTAGCCACCCCCCGTTACTCCAACTAATGCACACGTTCCCCCTCACACGCTCTCATACACATGCTTGATCAAACAAGTAAACAAGAACGGGGTACATAATATGCATCTACTTTCATAACTGAAACAAAACTATTGCAATCTCAAACATATATTAACTCATAAAAAGATCCACCACAAAGGTATTACATAGATGACCGTAATCATGTTCAGCAGCTCATACGGTACTAATTAGTGAAGCTCAAGAGAGGAGAGATACATAAGTTACTTCCACAAACCCATAGTCCAGGGGTGGACTACTCCCTCTTCATCATGGAGACGGTGGAGAAGTCGTTGGAGAAGATGGAGACCACGCCGGCAGCGCCCCGCCGGAGTTTTCCCCCTCCAATCTGCAACTCCAGGTCTCTGTTTCGTGGTTTCTGTGTTTCTGCGGCGCTCCTTTCCGAAGTGCGTCGGGGACTATTTTTATAGTCGTTTTTAGGTCAAGACGGAGGCTCGGGAAAAAAGATCGACGGCAACGGAGCCACGAGGCCCAGATGATGGGTCCCACGCGGCCAAGGAATCTGGCCGCGTGGGCCCACTCATCTTGGCCCTCGGGCCTCCGTTGTTCGCTTCCTTCGCTCCCACGCTTTGTTCCTTCCAAAAACTGATGCTCGTAAATTTCCAGGTCATTTGGACGTCGTTTGGGTCCCTGAAACATCAAAATATAGAAAATAGGGTTTTCTGCCTGTGCAGGGTTAATTCCAGAAAAATAGGGAAACAATGAAATATTCCCAAAATCAATATAAAACAATGATATAACCCTTATATGATGCAAATATGATTGAAATATAAGTAATATAATGCAAAGTTCATGTATGCATTTTACATGCATCAACATCCCCAAGCTTAACCTATACTCGTCCTCGAGTATGAAGGTGATAAAA
Source organism: Poa pratensis (assembly GCA_947311845.1). NCBI lineage: Eukaryota > Viridiplantae > Streptophyta > Magnoliopsida > Poales > Poaceae > Poa > Poa pratensis. The sequence continues at coordinate 7,515,953 of CAMZMU010000109.1, read as the reverse complement.
CTAACATGGACTTTGCAATTTAATACTATCAAAGGATATCAAAGATGATTACTATTGCTACATAGAGTCAAATGATTCATTCTTCAAAGGAGTAGCAATATACAAGATAGATTATGAAGTGATATCAAATATTCAATGTAAGGATGTTCAATGATAATTCACAAAGTGTAACATAGAAGAAAGTACTATGGACCAAATGTATGCATAATGAAAAGTAAAAACATCCTATAATGGTCATAGAGTATTCTTATAAATCTGAATATAAAAGGTGGACACTTTGGAAAGATATATAAATGAGTAGAGGTAAAACATGAATAAGTTTCATCTAACTTCCAAATGCTTCTACTTAATGTTTGCAATGTGGTATTGGTGTCAAGCTCTCATTACCCCTATCATAGCATCTTGAATGGTTAAAGTTTAAAGTGAAAGCAAATATGAGTAGTGTGCTTGACAAAGTATGGGTTGAATGTCTCATGCCCCGTGAATACGAGTACCTACACCACGGTGTTACTCAACTTGGGACACAAAGCAAGTTCAAGTTAAGGTCATTGTAAGTAATAATAGCGTCATCAAGAGCGTCAACTGGGGTACCTCTTGCCCAGGACATGGAACAAGCCCATGTCAAAATGACAAGACAAACAAACAAAATGAACAATCTCCACACCCTTTTTATTTACTATTGGTATAGCTTTTTATTGTGGGGTGCATCACTGAAGGTTCACCATAGCATGTAAGTAAATTTCCACCATGAATGATGCATGGCTTAGATTAGCGGCCCAGGCGTCTCTCTAGCCATTTATACAAACTCATTAAACTCACTAAGTTTCCGCATTTATTTGGCACCATGATAAGCATCCATAAACAAAAGTACATGATATCAACAAAATATAAAGAGCACGTTGAAAGCTTGCCATGTGACAGCACATATGAGCTAACTCCCAACCAAGACTCTTGTCAAGCTCACAACTTCATAATTTTAATCACAATGGGTCATGTTTATTAAGTGCAATAAAAGTAAGGTGTGCATCAAGTTCGTGAGAGCTCTTTAACCAACTTTTCCCATAACAATCAATAACATAAGCATTTTAATTCAGAGTATAGATAATACAAAATAACATGATAAACATACTCGGAATAGCATAAAGCTAATAGGTAGATATGGTGGACTCACTGGAAAAACTTTGGTTGAAGGTGTTGGAAAACAAGTTTTTACTTGTTGGAATTTTTGGGCTAGCAAGAGGGAGAAAGTTGTAACAGCCCCAAATTCGAGAACCTAAAAACCTGAGTAAAATTTTCGCTTTACATTTCTTGTGCATCATGGCATCCATGCATCAATGTGTACCACTTGGAACCTTTAACTTTTGGTTAGGGAGTTGTTGTTGGGTTAGGGAATTGTTGTTGATTTGACACAGTGAAGTTATCAAGTTAACATATTTGTCAAGGAAGTTCCAAGAGTCTAAAAGTAATATTTTGCACTTGCTCTGAAATTTCCAAAGGAATATCAATTTGTATTTAAGAAAATAACATAACCAACCTTTCTAAACAAAAGTTGTTCAAAACATTTTATTTTGGGACACCAAATTTTGTGGAGCTTCTACTTGTTAGGGAGAGGCTACACAAATATTTTCATAATTTTTGAAAATGTCTTAGTGCCTCAATAAAATCCCTAAAGCCACAGGTTTTAAAAAGAAAACTGAAAAGGACCTATTGGTGATGGAAACAACACTGCCAGGGGGTTTTTTGCAAAACTGCCGTCGTCTCTCAGCTCCCGCAATTGCCGCACGCGCCATGCCGCCCTGCCGCTCGCACGACGCGCCGCGCCCGGCCCCCCCTCTCTGCCTCCACCTGCGAGGAGAAGAAGAGCACCACGAGGCCGCCCTGCTCCTCCTACCCTATCCTCTCACCTGCTCCCTCGCTCCCCATTTTTCTCTCCACGAGCGAGCCCTAGCCGCCATGGCCTCCGAGCTCACTGTCGTCGATTGAAGCGTCCTCGAGCAAATCGAAGACCGCAGGAAGGTTCGCCGCGCCGTCTTCTCCTTCTCCGCCAAAGGAATCGAGCCGGGGATCCCGCAATCGCCGTCGCCGCCCGTTCTTCTTCGACCACGGCCGGAGCTTCCCCGAGCGATTCCGGTCGTTCCCGTCCACCTCCGCCTCTGCTGAGCACCACCACGAGTTGAGGGTGAGCACTACGTCCGCCTGGACCTCGTCTCCCTCCCTCTCTTGCCGTAGTTCGCCGTCGCCGCGATTTTTGCCGTGCGTCGGATATTCCGAGTCGCTTCCGACCGGATAATCCGGAACACTCCAGTGCATTGTTGCTTTCAGTCCTTAGCGAAATTTCAGTCCAGCCTTGTCGATCGGATATTCCGGGTTAGCCCAAAATCGGATAATCCGAAAATCATCAGTACCCCAGACCACTGTTCAATTTAAGGTCCTTAGTCATTTTTCGAGCTAGATGGATCGGATTTTCCGAATCCGACTCCATCTGATAATCCGACTACCCCGGATATTCCGATTCCAGTTTCACCGGATAATCCGGTTAACTTGTTTCAGCTTTATTTTTACGAACCCCTTTTTAGCTCACTCTTTGTACTTGTTGCAAGGATGTGTTAATCACCTAAACACTGCATCTTCACATGATCATGTCATTCATATGCAAGTTAACCTTAGGGTTCCATCTATTCAAATCAACAAGCAAAGATGCTACATTACCTAACTCCACGGTATATTCGAGATGCGCCCCTTTAAGCATCCGAACTCCGTTTAAGTTGAATAGCTTTAATCATCCTCATCCCGGGGATTTAAAATGTCATGCCATCATGTGTTTGCGCATTGCATTTGTTAAAGCATGTGTGGTGATTGATTGTTTCTTCCGATGTTATGCTTCATTAGATCAAGCAGCCGGGGTTACGCCGCAATACCCCGACGATCCGTACTACCAGCACGTTGAGCAAGGCAAGCGTAATCCCCCCTCTGAGCATGTCTTATCCTATATTTCCGCAAATATTTTCTCCACTATAATATTGCATGCGGTTCCAAATGTCAATTTGCTTGGATTAGAGTATCCTATAGTTGCATTAAGTTTCCGATGCCATTACCTGTTTCCCTCCTATTATCCATAGGTTTGTATTGTTGGCCTGAGATACTTAACTATGCTATGTTGTTGCTTAGTCATGCTTAGTTGAATGCTTAGTCGACCGATGGATATTTCATGCTGGAAACAGGTGTTGAAATGTTCGGATGATGGTGGAGGAATTGTGGTGACAGGTAATAAACTGCTTAAAGGTGGGGATGAGATGCCACTATGGTTTGGTGGTGTTTTGTCTCGCTCTCGCCGCCTAGGTGCGAGTTCTTTACCTCTTGAACCAAGAATGAGCGCGCTTCCTTTCGGTGGGGTATATGGAGCCCTCGTCGACCGACTAACTTGGGCGGGGCTAGCCAGGGTCCTCTAGTTCGGGCTTCCATTTGCGCGTGCGTTGAGATGGTGGCCAAGACAGAAATGAGGATGGTGGTGTTAGGAAAATGAGTGGCCACGGGGCAGGGTGTTGGAGGCACTGAACCTGTCCCGTCCTCACTGATGATCCTGGGTTAGTCTCAAGCAAGGTAAAGGTTGTAACCGTTTCCACTCAGCCGGCTTTCCCTGGAAGAGAGCTAAGCGTAGGCAATGAGCCGGGCGGTACCGAAGGTTAAACACAGTGCACCCCTGCAGGGCTAAATCTTTTCGAAAAGCCGTGTCCACGGTTATGGACGACTTGGGAAAGGACGATAAGATCATAGAATAACTTGAACGGAATGATTAAAACCTGAGTACTAAAGGTACTACTCAAGAATGCAAGGTTAGCTTCCTCGAGGGTGATTCGGAGAGGTGCATTTGTAGAACAGGTACAGTGTTGATGGTGGCTGATGACGAGAAAGGTGATCAAGAGAAAAGAGTTACTCCTTACCCCCCTTTCAAAAATACTCTGATTAGTCGATGCCATGGAGTTAAGTTTTCTATAAATAAAATCAGCTTTATGCAAAACAGCCATAAAACTTTGAAAGCCTCATCGAGCTAAAGCTCTATATATAATCTTGTGAGTTCGTCGAACTCAACGTCGTTTGTTTTGTTTCAGAGGAGGACTTCACCGACCTCGAAGAAGGGTTCTTTGTGGACGTCGACGAGTAGTCTGGGGTTCCCAGGTGGCAGCTTGGGACATCCCGGAACAGCTGGCGTTGAATGTTTATCTGTAGGCCTCTTAGGCCATATTTTGGATCTAGTTGTTTAGAACAACCTAATTCGCTTCCGCATGTTGTACTGTTGGGTATGTGACCTCTGGTTGTAATTTGCTATCTTTCTCTATTATAAGAGTTGAACTATAATGATTTGTGTCGTAGAGTCTGTGATGTGCCAGTTGTTCCACAAGTCTTGATCTCTCTATTATGCATTGATAGTTGTGCCTGTGTTAAGGCATCAATCGGGGTGTTGCGTTGCCGATGATCAATTCCGAGCAACGCCTGTCAAAGGTTTTGGCCGGAGATTGGTAAACCCGTAACCTCCGATTGTATCGCTTAACCGGTGACACACAACATCTGTGTATAGCAGTCGGGTCAGGGCGCCACAAAAGTTGACCGTCTAAATGCATGCATAAGTGTCCATAGAACTAACCAATCCATGTTAAACAAAGTAAAGTAACATTCAACATCAAAACATGAATAAAAGATAGCTCTTGATAAAACACTTGCAAATTAATATTCATTAAAAGCATATGAATCATGCAACTATATGTATCTTTTTTAATCAACTGAAACATCCCTTTCCCAATCTTTTTAATAGCATCCAACTTAATTCAACCCAAATTTCCAGTAGCTCTCTCATATATAAATGATAGTGGTGGTCTCAAGACAAACAAAAACCAAACCGAAATAAAAAGCAAATAAAAGACGCTCCAAGTTTATGCGATAAAGTGCATTGATCGAAAAACAGAACTTAGACGTGTGCAAACCGAGAGTGTGCTGGAACAGTGGGGTTGTCTTCACATCCCCAAGCTTATGGTCTTCACCATCCTTGGATAGCTCTTGGTGCATCTCCTCTAATGCCTGTGAAAAACTTCAAAACACCGTTTCTCCCATTTCTTTTCTGTGGGGCGACATTAGTAGTGATAGACAAACGAATTACTTGCTGCATAAAATCCTTAAAAAAAATCTTATGAGTGTCCAGAAAGTGTATAATGTTGTATGCCTACTTATAAACTCAATTGGATAAAAAAGATTCAAGTTAAAAGTTCAAAGAATGCATCAAACAAAATGGGACAGAATCTGTCCAGAAAAACAGCAGCAGCAAAATGTATTTTTGTACCCTACTTAAATATGTCGAAAAATTATGAAAAAATTCATGCTTACATAGGATTAAAAGTTGCAACTACAGTTCAAATATCAGATCATTCGGAGTTACAGAATAGGAATTAAAAATCATACCGTGCACAGATTCGTGCGGGAATAAAATCTCCGAATGCAAATAGCAACGTTTTCAAACCAAAATAGGTAAAACTTGGCACTTTATTAAAAATTCCAGAAACAAAACAAAAAACTAAGTCTCTTGTTACAGCAAGAGGACACAAAGAAAATAAAAAAAAAAAACCGGGTTGCCTCCCGTAAAGCGCTTTCTTTATAGCCATGTAGCTAGGTTTCTTACTTGATATTTATTGTGGACGAAACTCACGAGGGAGCTTGAACTTTGATGTGTCCCTCTTCCTTGGGAAGTGTTCCATGCACTTCTTGTGTGGGAACTGAAACTTCACATTCCCTTCTTTTAAATCAATGATAGCACCTGTGGTACGAAGAAAAGGTCTTCCAGGAATAATTGGACTAGAGATTTTATTCCCCATATCCATGATTAGAAAATCAACATGCACAAATGTCATATGCAACTCTACCATAACATCACTTACTTTTCCTAAAGCATGTTTAATGGAATCATCAGCAAGTGCAACTTCAATAGAGCATTTTTCAAGATTCTTTAATTCAAGTACTTCATATAATTCTTTAGATAAAACAGAGATACTAGATCCTAGATCTAATATGCATGGTGTGTCTCTTTTCCAATGGTTACTAGTACTTTGGGAATCCAAATATCCCCAAGCTTAGGTGGTATCATAGCTTCTTGGTTGTACCTAGCAATCTTTTCTTTTAAAAACTGATTAGCAATATAAGAACCAAAACCTGCTTGGTTAACATTGATGGAAGGATCACTTGCAAATTTTTGTAAGATAGATATTAATTCATGCAAGCTACAATTCTCTAAGTCAAGCAATGGTTCCTTGACTTCACTAAGCATTTTAACTTCCTCAACTTTCTTTTCCTTTTTAACCCAAACTTGTTTATTACCAGGAACTTCCTTCTCATGTTTAAATGATGGTTCTTTCTTTAATGAATCACTAACACGAACCAACTTTTCCTCAATTCTGTTGAGGTAAACATCTTTTTCAAGAAATTCCCTCTCACATAATCTTAGTTTATGCATAACATTAACTAATTCATTGTCTATCCTGGGAATAATGTTTTCAGAATGAGATGCTAGTTGTTCAAAATCCTCTTTATTTGGTAGTTTCTCTAATTTGGCTTCAAATTTATCTATAGATAATGCAAGTGCTACTGTGGTATCCTCCACCTTTTTCTTACTGCCCACAAAGCTACCAAAAAATCTTCTAAGTGTCATGGCTGCACAAGGTGGTGTTGACAAGACAAAACTTCCACCTGTAGCCCCATCTAAAGCATTTTGATACCAAGGATATATTCCATAATAAAAGTAAAGATTTAGCTTTTCATCTTCACAAGGTGTAGGATCTTCATAGTGTATCCTATTAATTCTTACCCAAGCATCTTTTAATGTTTCTCCAGGATGTTGCTTAAAATTAGAAGTGGAACTTAATGGAGGACTCACTTCTTGTTTGTTTCCAAGAACCATGATTGCAAGTTTTTATGTGTTTTTTAATTTTTTATGCAAAACTGAAAATAAAAATGCAAACCGAAATATAAATATGATATGCAAGACAATAACAAAACAAAATAAAATGATTTGAAGGTAAAGATGGATAAGATGATGCTCACGTAGGTGCAACCTCCCCAAGCTTAGGTGTTTGCACAAGTTGGTGATGAAGTTGACTTTGTTGTGAGATACCCTTGGATAAACCTTTACATCAATGATTCCCCGGCAACGGCGCCAGAAAACTTGTCTTGATGGCCCTTGACGTAGTTACCTGCGTCAAAAGAATATGGGTTAGGTTGAGACTCCAAGTGCAGAGTGTATAGTATAGGAAAGACGGTTTTCCCCACGAGGGGTGACTCGAGGGTTTAATATCGAACTCTCGGGGAATCAGTAGTGAAAGATTTATCTTCTTATCCTTCTCTTGAAAACCTACAAACAAAGTAAATTGTTTTGGCCCTCAACCTCACCAAGTGGTTGTCAAGCACAAGGTGTGAGAATGATATCAAATAAAATGAATGCAAAACAGTAAATAAATATGCAATGATGATAAATAAATATGCAAGGATGGTGGAAACAATGATGGATGATATTTTTGGGTTTTGTATTGTGAATGCAAGATATAAAAGTGTTTTTGTATTTTCGGATTTTTAAATGGCAGAAAATGTAAAGTGGATAAAAGTTGTTGGAAAGGTGTTTCTTATGATTAAAAATGGATCAGGGTTCATGGTTTCACAAATGGAAAAAATATCCGCTACACGCATGGGTAGCTACACACCATGCCATTATACGCCGATGTAAGCCGTATATACCTGTTTTAGCTTGATATTCTGGTAGAGAACGGATTTTTGGTGTACAAAACTGTTTTCGGAATTTCAAAAAAAAAATTTTTTGGTTGACTTTGTTAGTCAACGAAAAAAGTCAACGAAAAAGTCAACTCTAAAAAAAGTGATGCACTGCGATCTTCCAAAAAGGAGGCCGACTGAAAGACGTCCCGATCATATGGAAGGGACCCCGTTAAATCTCGTGGCAACAATGAGTTGAGTTATAATGATCTTGGCATGCCTTCGTTTGCTGGCGCTGAGTGACTTGCCTCCTACAACCTCCATGCCTTTGTCTGCTTCGGCATACCAAGTGTTGCTCAGCGCCTGGCCCTCTAATCTTGGCATCAACTTGTCGGGTATTGGACCGGCAATATATTTCTATGTCGGTAGGAGACCAAGATCCTGATGGTTGAAAACATGTGGACACAAAGATATGAGCAGGTTCGGAGTCCGGAAAAGATTGTCGGCAAAGACCCTACTCCAGTGGTGTATGGTTGGGTTTGCGTTGGGGGTCCTCGGGAGAGAAAGAACTAAGAATGTAAGAGAGCTTTCTGTGTGTGCGTGCGTGTGTGTGTTCTATAGTTGGATACCTATGTGCCTCCCTTCTCCTTGAGGGAGAAGGCCTATTTATACTCGCATGGGTGGTTGCCCTGCCAGCCTTTGGCCTCCTCGATGGGACGTAGGAGTTTACAGACACCAAGTTGTTGACGCCGACTTGTAGTACGGAGTCGCTTGTGTCTTGTCCTTAGTTTTGTGGACGTTGTCAGGTAGGCGTGGTCTCATTAGCTATCGCCCAGCCACGAGGTGAGCCAGGACTGGCTCGCCCTATCTTGTTGTCCTCGCGCTGGTGAGATCTCGGATGAGTGGTGGCGTTGGGCAAACGCGTAGGCTCGACAATATGTGTCGATGTTTTGTAATCGACTACTGAATTTGTATGTAGGTAGGACTTGTGAGCACGACCGGATGAGCTAACAGGCCCAGACATGTAAGGATGTATACATGTTTGGACAACCATACTCCTGTGTATTTTGGTGTGCGTCACTTAATAAGAAGTTAAAATACAAGAGATGACGGTGCGTCCGCTTAAAAAGCATGTATAAATTGCTTGCATGAATCTCAATATTGGATGGATTAGCAAACCGTTCGAACTAACAAATCTTTTAAACATCTTTGTCTCAGATCTTGCTCCTTCATTTTGTAAGAACCGTTTTGGAAAGGGTTCAGTCTGTACTTGGCGAGAGGCTAGTAGAGGAGCACATGCAAGAAAAGTCGCCCACCCGACCCGAGAGACTGAGAGAGAACAAAGAGGGAGAGAGCGAGGCTTCAAAAAAAAAAAAAAAACTTGGGAGGAAAAGCCTCAAGCACACTAGCCGACACGCCCAGCGCGGCGAGGACAATGACGCGGCCCTCCCATCCCGAGACCTCCACCTCCTCCCCCACCCACCAATCTCGCCTTCTTCTCGCCACGCGATTCTCTTCTCGCGCACCCATAGCGCGCTTCCGCACCGGGACACGACAGTACGACACGGCAGGACTGTACTGTACGACGACATCCGCTCGTCTCGTTTCGTTACGCGCCGCGAGAAAGAAAGCGATGGGTCTTCTCGTAATAATATCGTATCGCGTCGCCTCGCGTCTCGTCTCGTTTCGCAGGGTGGTGAGGAGCGTGGGGTGTGGGGCCCAGGTGCACGGGTGGTTGGGGGATGGACCGGATGCCGATCTCGTAAACTCCCGAGTCGAGACCACGCACGGCACGGGCGAGCGAGATCGCGAGAAGCCGGACGACAAATCGGCCCGGATAGTTGGTGCAAGCTGGTCACTACGTGCTAGATGGAGAAAGAAGAAAAGAAAATGGTTTTGGTGTGTACAGTATTTTATTCGGGGTTGCCAAGACGTGGACGGGAGATGGAGCGATCGACACGACACGACACGAGTACTGGCGGCCGTGGGAGCAGCTGCTGCTGCATGCCGGGCTCGGGTTTGAACGGAGCTTTTTTTTTCCCGGCCGGCCACGCAACTTTTTTTTTCGAGAGGACGAAGCTTTTTTTTTTCTCTCTCTCTCTGCGTGTGTGTGTAGGAGGAAAAGAAAAGATTCTTTGTGGACGTCCGACAAATGCTGCGGCAGTGCCAGGTACAGTCACCTGCGGTGAGCCTGAGTGAGTGAGACAACACCTCACACAAGCGCAGGCACGCACGCGTAGTGTTTTCTCCTCTCTTTTTTTCTCTCTCCAACAAAACCGGAAGAAGAAATAATGGCTCCACTTGCGACGTCTCTCATCATTTCTTCTTATCCTTGTGGAGTGGGCAACCAGACCACCGGATTAATGCTCAGTTCATGTCGGTCGCTACCAAGTGGAGTGGCCGCCTCCCAGGATTAATACGTAATTCCTCTGTTTTTAATATATAATGTTTTATCTTTTGTATACATTCACATGTACACAAATCTATGTAGACACATTTTAATTTACATGTTCACTCATTTTAGTGTGCATATAGATAACATGTGTACCAACTAAAACATCTTATATTAAAAAACAGAAGAGTATGTACGTAGTCTAGTCCACACCTCCTTCTCTCCTTATTTTTTCTCTTGAAAAGGTCTTAACTAGGAAAACAAGCAAAAGTTGCAACTTTTCCGTGACTTGTGCATGCCGTATCGGTGTATGAACGAATGTTCACGCTGCCCATCGGCATGTCTGCCGACGAATCTTCCCTCGCGTCGTTGGTGTGGACTGCAAAAGTTTCGTGCTGCTGATCGGTCGGACGCCACGCAAACGCGAGGCCACTCATGCCTTTGCATAACACAATTGTAGTATTCCGTAGATTTTGCATGCTGGTTACGGGAGGCAAACAACGTACGTACAGTATTTTCATAGGGTTTTTAGGAGAAAAATTAATTAATTAAGTACTCCCTTCCACATGTGCATGTATCTAGACATGTTACAAATATAGATACGTCCACTTTTAGACAAATGGAACTCATCTAATTTGGAACGGAGGGAGTAGGTGGCCAGAGGTGCACGGACCATTATTAGCGCAAGACCCGTACTGGAAGCCCGCGAGATACCCACGCGACTCTCACCTTTCCCTCCCCTCTATTCTATAGAGGAAACAAAAATGAAAAGGAAATGCAAATTACCCATGTGCCCCCTCACGCTGCTTCACTTGAGAAAACAGCTCGCATGTGTTACGTGCATACGAACATAGTATTGTTTTTCTTCAAGGATTCACGTCGTAGGATACACCATTTTCAAGAACAAGAGGCCAAGAAGGCCACATTACAGCACAGTTGGCACAAACGAGCCAAGCTCGTAAGCCACAAGTCTAACCTAGCCGGTCACTGCCTTACCCTCCACTTATCCCGCTAAGCTCGTAGATATTTTTCCCGCTGAGAAATACCACTGGTTAAAAAATAAATATATTTTTCTCAAGTTTTCCCTCAAAATGAAAAAAAAGATACTCCCTCCGATCCATATTAGTGGGCATAGCTTTGTCTAAATTCATATGTATCTAGTTAAGTATTTAGACTAGATACATGTGTATCTAGACAAAGTTGTACCCACTAATATGGATCGGAGGTAGTATAAAACCAAAAAAGACATCTCCAAACACGTTCTCAACCGCACACCACACAAACACATGTGACCGGCAACCCAATTATTGGTCGGCTGTGGCTGATTTGGCCAAGGTTGTGGCTGCCGTGGATATTCTTTTCGAAAGCATTCAGACAGTTGAGATATGTCTGCAACCTCGGAGAAAAAAGAAGATTTCAACGAAAAATTGTCCAAAACAAAGTAGCTAATGCAGACGACGACTCCAAGCTGCGTGCCCCTTGAGCTAGCAGCAACTTTGTGCTGACGCGTGCGCCACCATGTGTGGTTGACGTTTCCTCTGGTTTTTTGTTTTTGTTTTTTCTTTTGCACAAACTGACTAGGTTAGTTTGCCTCCCCGAGAGTGAAACCGCAAGATGACCAAGCTAGCGATCGAAGACCAGATCTTCACTTTTACGATGATCCGGATACCGTGGCAAGACGACCGGTGTTTATCCTTGGGTTTGGTGATTGCGAGATGCATGCGTGGACCAACGGGTTAATTTTAAAAATTAATTAATGCCGAATAGTATGCGTAGTCAGGTCTCGGGTTAATTTTACGACTACTGTAGTATTCAACATCATTAACGTTCGGGATAGAGATCCGATTGATCGAGAGGGATAGCGACTCCTCCGGTGGAACGACGCCGAAAACGGCCCGAGAGCAACGGCCGATCAGCCGACGTGAGATTATTTAAAGAGATTGTTTATGCTTGTGTCCGCTTCAGTAAATTATCGGCAGGCTCCGTTGATTTTCAATGGCTGGCAGCTGCTACTACGTGTTTTTATCGGATTTTGAGGACATATATTACTGTCCAAATGGTAGTGCTTGACATTCAAAAACAAATTCCAAAAACATGATACGTGTACTCCATCCACTTTAGGAAAATACAAATTTACTTTTAAGACATTACACGGACTTCAAAGTTTACTTTAACCATTGTCAAGGTGACCTTTTGCCATAAGTTGGGTCATACTTATTCTATGTAATTCTTCAAAATGTATAAGGTGAAATTTGGCCATAAGCTGGGACCCCACATGTCTTGTCATATTGCTACACGTAAGAGAGATGCATTTTTTTCTTATAGTACACCACAAGTTCAAGGTGAACCTTAACCTTATGTGGACAATCTTATTTCCTCGACAATGTATAAGGTGAACATTAAGCAATGCCACATGGGATTTTGGGTGAGGTTTTTCACACATTGCCACTAAAATTTGATAATTTTTAGATAAATTTACACATGAATTTTATGCAAGATGTACATATGATTTTTTTATTAAAAATATTATTAGCAGTCAAAGATTGACTGAAATATGTCTAAAACGTCAATTTCTGAGAAGTGGAAGTATTGTGAAAAGAGATGTGTATTTACAAATTTAGGCCAAAGGAAAATTCGAAGAAAATTTGATAATAACAAGTGTACAGAGTGAAAGAGATAATTTCCACTAAGAATTTTCTTTTTGACCTGTAAAGCATGCAAAAGAGTGTCGGATAAGGGCCTTTGGAAAGGGACACAATGTTTTGGCTTACGTGAGCATCTAATCTCATTATGGAAAATGCATTCGTTATAAATATTTAAATGTCAAAAATTATGAAAAACAAATTGGGTATACCTCCAGATATTTTATATTCATCGCTTGAAAGTTTCGCGAAAAAGACATGTTTTGTGGTTTGTGTAAAAATGAAAATTTTCATTGTTCCAAAAAGACTTTTCACAAGACAATTTTGTCTTTATTCGCAGGTGACAAAAAAAGTCTTTTTTTCATGAAATTTTGTGTGCAGACATAAATGTCTGGATATACATCTAACTTCTCTTTAAAATGTTTTGTTTTAAACATTTTAAAATGTGTTTTCCCATAATGGAAGCATCTAGTCCCACTAGTCAAAATGGATTTCCGTGTTGGAAACGTATCCTGGTGCCGCGAGTTGTGTCCACCAAACATCACTAGCTGCCAGGGAAGGGAGAATAGTCGCTGTCACGTATGTTGTGGTCATCGCCTAGCCAGTCATCGATCGGGAACTGGATTGGGATTTAGAAGTAACTCTTAGTCTCTTATCGTCGTACGCATGTTGTTTTCACGGATACGTATGGACTTGGTAAAATTACTTGATAAGAAAGGATAACAAGCTAAATATAAAAATGCCACTTTTTTCAATGCCACTTGGTAGATTAAAGGTTAGTTGTATAGTTTGCCGGAGTAAGTTATACTATCATAAACGTTTCGATATTCTGAATGCTTTAGTGCCTGTTCTACATAGTACGGTTGAAAAAAAGAACAATCATATGGTGCTGGTGCACCAGAACAGAGAAAGAGACACTCATCTGCTGATGTGAATTCTGATGGAAACGGGCCAACAACCGACCGAGTCCACCTCACAGCGAATACCATGCATTATGCTTGTACTTTCATGTGATTTGCCTCTTCTGTTCAATAGCGACATGGTTGTGGAAAATAATCAAATGAATATTTCATGAAGAGACTAATTATCATAAGCAGAATCATGAAGCAGTTCAAAATAACTTTTGCTTGAATAGCAACAGAGATCATCTCCCGGTGCAATTAACCATGGCAACAGTGAAGCAAGTCAAGCTACCGCAACTGACATCGACATGGATAACATTCCAACAAGATCATCCGAGACGAATAAAAATATCCATGTCAAAGAAAGAATTGTAACTTGATAAATATCAATAGAATGTGCCAGGGGGATATAACTTAACATGGCAGGTTCTGTCTCTGTTCCATTTACTAAAGTACAACAACCAAAATTAGCCAACAAGATGATACAACAACAAAAATCAATCAACCGCAGACTTGGGGCTTAGTTAGTTCTCCACAACACCCTCTACTCCAGCTGGTCCTTTGCTCATCCAGTACTTGTAAGCATACAGGGAGGACACGACAAGGACACCGAGGACGATGTAGGCGATCATCGTCGGGCCGATCTTAGAAGGGCTCTTCTTCTGCTTGCTCTGTGCAAGCAGTGCTCTCGGCTTGATCTTCGCCATGGTTCACTTCTGACAACATGGCCAAGAAACAAAAAGACTGGAATTAGCATAGAACGTTCTAAAATGCACCACTATGGGTTTTTGCTCAACCGCCGTTGCAAACCACAAAAGGACACTTAGTTTATATAATGCATTATAAGCTTTTATGAACAGCAGGATTTGTAAGATCAATCAGTAACTGCGAGCATCACGGTGTTTACACATACATGTTACTACGACAATATTGCATACTTGCATCTTCCGTGTGCCAAAATAATGTACTATAACCTTTCCTACACTTATAGTTAAACAGGCAAAATTCATAATTGATGGCAGTAGATCCACTGGTTAAAAATGGTTCAGTAGAGGGGAAGTCTTGATACTGGCAGTAACTCGTGAATTCAATACAAATATTATAAGGACTTAGCCAATTAGGCAATAGGCACACCGCGCACCCAATGTCAGAACATAAATGATATGATAAACTACGGGAAATGATGTTCTCGGATCGATTGATTACAGGCACCATCTGTAAGCTTGAAATGAAAATAATAATGGAGCCTCATGGTTATTCAGGTTCTTGCAGCCGAGGGACACATCTCCTAAAACACTGGCGCAAATTGAGGAGTTCATCTACCCCAACGACTGTGGCCTGGGCTGCCCACGCAGCTGAAGATCTGGAGTTGGAGCCGCCTGTAGAGGCGCATTCTCGCGAGTAGTTGTCCTTAGAGATAGGCAGCCTTCGCTGTCATTCTTGTTGTTGTTTTCTCTCTGTGTTTTACTAGATCATTTCTAGCATGTAACTGAACTACTTTCTATCTTCTCAATTGATTTGGCAGAACACCTGCCGTTATCCTTCAAAAAAAATTGTACAACGCTCAGCGATCCACACAATCGACTGCACCCTAGACGGAAAAGCGGGATCTACCGCGGACAGAGGAGGAAGACTGTGATCCCGGAAGAATTCGAGATCCACAATTCAAGAACCGAAATCACTTGATAGCTACTGTAGTTCACAAGAACCAATCAGAGGACAGGCTAACGGGATCGGGAATACCTTGAATGATCTGCGGCTGAATTCCGCTCGAGGGAGTTCGTGAGATCCCGCTGGGAGATGGAGGTGGCGTCAGAGCGATCCCGCGGGAGGAGTCCAGGCGAGGATGACGAGGATGCAAGGCTGTGGTGCGTCGTCGTCTTTTTGAAGGGGAGAAGGAAGCATCTTCGAAGGGGAAGAGGAGCGAGCGTGGCTGTGGCGCGCGGGGAGTTCTGAGCTGGAGGCAAGGGCAATTCTGGAAGAGAGGCAGAATAGTCGAGGGAGACTAGTGTACGGTCAACTGTCTCGACGGAACTCTCCTCTCGCGGCACAAATATCGCTCATGTGTCTTGGCAAGTTGGCATGCAAGGCCGTTCTAATTTCATCTCCATCTCTAGTCACATCACGACATACATTGTCACGGAGTAGGAGTTTACTGCTTTGTCTGTCTCAAAATATAAAATGTTTTGATGACCTAACATTTTCGAAACAACCTTAAACACCAGGTTTTAATAGGAGTTTGGACACGAAAATAACCCAAGCGGCGCTCCCCATCGGTGCATGGGAATACTAGCAACATAGATGAGAAACCTGATGCATATACAGTCAAGCCTATAAGAGGACACGTATGTCTCTATATGATCTCAAACTTAGTTGACATGCACCGTGAGACTGATCGCCACTCATTCAAGGAAGAGGTTAGAGAAGCGAGAATCAACAAGTCGGTCGAGATAGAAGAACTGTCACTCTTGTGTAGTGCAACCAATGAACCAAAAGATGTTTGATGGTGGTAGCCGCATTTGTCAAAAGTAACCATGAGAATAATCCATTTGCCTTGATGATTTGAAGATCCAAACTATGTACATGTTACATTTCAACGGTGATTCACACGATACTTTGTAATTACATTCCCGCAAAATAACCAACTGTTTTGCTAGTTCTCGCTCTAACCGAGAACTAACATAGAGCTTGGGCCACTCTGGGATTGTTGGATTTGCATCATGATTCTCCGTTATACCTGAGAGTTGCAACTGAAATCGAGAGATAATGTTTGACCGATAATGAAGTTAATTCTCGATCGATCGATAATTAGTACATTTATTATCAATTATCTTTACTATTAAATGGGAGTTGCTATGTTGATACGTCTGCCCATTTTCTGCCAGACGATTCCCTCGATCGCTACCCCGCGATGGGTCAAAGCGAACACGGCCCATATGCTGCCCAGGATGCCGTCTCTTCCCCCGAAAACCTTCTCCTTTCCCTTATCTTCCTCTAGCTCGTGCGCAGCGGAGGAGCCGCCGTCCTCCTCCTCGACTAGCACGAGGCGGCGGGGGGCAGTGGGGCGCGGTTCACGCGTGCGTTCAACGTGGTGTGCTCGCAGGAAGAGCTAGGGTCGGCTGCGCCCCGTTCCTCCGGCCGGCCGGCGGCGGCACGCTGCCTATGCTAGCACCGTAGCACGCCTCTCCGTCTCCAATTCTGTACCCCCCCTTCTTTCGTACCTCAGCTCTTTTTCTCATAGGAAGAAACGCCCCCAAGATCGTATGGCATCACCGACCAGGCATGGTCCAGATCGAGTTGTACGACCTGTTCAATGTACGAATTCCCATCCTCGACGAGATTTTTTTTCAAGATTATATGTCTGTGTGTGCAATATCTAATTCTGGCTGCATTTCATGAGCAGTATAAAGATGTTGATGAAGAGTTCCTTCAGAGGGTCACCGAGAACACAAGTGCTACATCGGCATATTCGAAGAGGCCGCGGACGAGCTCATGCATGAGCCCACAGAGGCATTCAGCCATTCACTATCGATGAGGACAACGACATCTTGATGACCCAGCTCGTGGATGAAATCAAAATGTTCTTGTGAGTATCAGTACATACTGTTTCTAATTAATTTGGCTGGTGGCCATGATTGGCGTGTAATGTAGTTGGCCACACGAATTATTTGCTGATATCATGGAATTTAAACTACTTTTGCAACATATGGTGTATTTGGGAGATGCCTTGAGATGTGCACTGATATACTTTATGAGTTAGGTGTATCTTGTTTGCTAGAACACGTTAACAATTATTATCTCCCACAGCTGACAGATGCAATTAATCCAAACATGGAAAGGAATAGTTCTTGCACGTCTATTGTTATATGATGATGTATTTAAAAGTTCTTTGAACATTTGCCATATTGCATTCTTGCAGAACTTGCTGACCTCACAGTCTCACAGATATATGTAGTTAGCTAATTCAGTACCTATTATCCATTGGAACAGGTGTCTTATATTTGTTTCGTGCTATCCAGTTGAATTTTTTGTCTAATGAAATGGTTTTCACATTCTAATGAAATCCTACCGCATATATATGGGCTTGCCTTGTGTAGCATATGGGAGCAACGGAGCCGCTTACGACAGATAATATAGCCGCATGGCAGCTGAACGTATGCAATCTGGGCAGAGTGCAGTGGTGACCAATCTGGACAAAAGGCACGAGCAAATCGACACGGTGATCACGGCAGAGCCGAGAGAGAGCAGTGTTTGCAGCATAGTATCCATCCTGAGTAAATTGGATCAGGTATAGCCACCCATATCCCCCCCCCCCCCCCCCCCCCCCCCTCCAAACATTCTTGTTCATAACTTGATCAGTATCACCTCACATTTTATTTAGATTTGTTTATCCACTCGGATCTGTGTAATATTCAACACTTATTGGTTAAATTAGCAGATATATCTGAAGTTATGCAAACACATTTACTTCATCGTGTTGGCTATGCTTTCTTCTCTACAAGGATCAACAAAAAAAGATACAAAAGGTAAACACATCAGGCTGATCAGGTTATCTCATTTATTTGACGTATTATCATGAGAGAGGATTTTTGGCTCTCGAGTTCCAGTGCTCCTGCCTATTAAAAAAATTCGAAAATGGCATTTTGGAGTTTCAGAAAATCCCCCCCAAAAAATCGTGGGTACATATACATGTTGTCTACATATCTGTATAGTTTCGCTCAATAATAGGTTGTATTTAGGCTACACTAAAATAACAAAATCATGGATCTGAAAACGGTGAAAATAACTCATTTTACTTGATAGATTTGTCTTTTTTTTGTGCAGATCACGTATGAAAATATATTTTCTGAAAATTTGGGCGTGCATAGTAGACATGTATATGTACTTGTATGCTTGTTTGGAATTTTTCTGAGATGAAGAAATAATCTTTTCGATTTTTTTTTTAAACCGTGAGCACTGGATCGAGCTCGGGATGAAGAAGTGTTTTCCGTATTATCATCATCTAATGTTGGACTGAATGTAAGAAGTTCTAAATGTTCAGGGACGTTGTCTGTGAGATGAAGATGACTTCCGGCGGTTCATGCATCCAAAAGTTGAGGTCCGACAATGTTGATGACTTCCAATTTAGGAATCTAGCAACTGGTCATGGTGTTTTTTTTTTTTGAAGGGAAATACGTATATTAGGTCGTAGACAAATGTAGTACAACAGACGTACATACCCAAGAGATACGGTCCAGAAGGATCCGTAGAGCCATACAAATTGCAAGGAAACCTCTGAAGAAAAACAAAAATACAACCAGGTCCTTAGGGTTCACTGCAACATTCGGCCAACACCGCCGTCCGTCACCGACGCCGACGCTCGACGCATAAGAAGGACGGCGACCAGCACATCCAAGATCGAGGGAGCCCCATCGCCCTAGGGCTTTATGAACCACCAGAAGGAGCAGAAGAGCCCACATATCGCCGTGGCGTGCGGGTCGGGGAACATCCCCAGGCTCGATCTCGATCTCCAGATCCAGCAGCTCCGGCCGCCGTCGGCGAGGAGCAGCGCAAGATCCGCCACCGTCGGACCACACTCCCAGTAAAGCCCACCGAATCCTCCAGCCCGCCGCCAGCCCCAGAAGACCAGCAGCATCAGCTCCAGCACACCCATCTCCTTCATCCGGACGGCGCCGGAGAAGACACCGCCGCGGCGCGGTGAAGAAGAGCACCAAAAGTCCACAGTGGGGCCGTCACCACGCCGCCGACCACACCAAGACAACCTAGCTCTGCCACTCCTTGCCATCACACCACGGTGACGACGAGAGGAAGAAGCAGAGCACACCGGTCGCGACGGCGGCGTCAGTCGACCACCACCGCCACGAAGACCTAATAGAATAGTAATAACTACTATCTATACACAGATCCGGCCGGCTATTCCACCCCCCTCCCCTCACCGCCGGCACCGGGGCCGACGAGAGAGAGGAGGGCGGCGAAATCGCCGGCGAAAAACACCTTCGCCCTCCGGTCGCCTCTCTCTTTTACAGTAGAAAGAGATAGGGGAGGGGAAAGAGAGCTCTACTTGGTCATGGTGTTGTGGCCAAGGCTATGTGTTGACAAGGTGGGAATGCTAGCAATAGCAGATGCTGATTTGGTAAGCCTGCAACTCTTATAAATTATTCGTTGATGTATGGATTTCGAGACGCCGAAACTGTTTTGAATAAGCTTGAGTGTAGAATTGGTTTGAAGGGTATTTTCTATATTGACATACGTTGTTTTACACGTGGCTGATAGACTAACTGGCTCTTTAGAGGGTTCATTTCAATTCGAGTTGACAATCATGCATATGGACAAAAAATTCTTCAAATTTTTATTGATCGTTATCTGTCATGGTTTCTTCATGTACATCATGTAAGAGAGTAAAGCACATAAATGTAAGGCTCAATGAGTGATTGTTTGAGCCAAAGATGATAACATGTCCCGACAAGAATTATGTAAGTATATGAACCTAATACATATAGTAAATTAATGTGGGTATGTAACATCTTTCATATATATGGTATGTGGACTGTTTTATCTCCTTTTATCAGGTTATAGTGAATTCATATGAAGTTGAAACCTTTTAATTAGGAATGTTAGGGTAAGTTCATGTAAATATGGGTCCTATTTTCTCGAAAATAGGTAATTCCTAAATGATTTGTCCACAATAAAATGTTTTGTATTTCGAATTTTTTTGTTCGTAGGTTTTCGCTTAGTAAACTAGACTTAACTCCGGATTGGTTTTTGGCAAGGCAGAGCTTCCATCAATGTACGTAGTGGCAACAAGATGTAGAGGCTTAAAGCAAGAGTTGAAGAGAGGCTATATTTTTGCTTCTTTGTGTTGTCTCACCTCCGCAAATGCCAAACCGGCGGCTACAACAACATGAATGCAGTTGCGCCAGCGGAGACAATGGGGGTTGCAGGAGGGCCAAGTATACCAGGCACCACAAATGTCATAGAAATATTGGATTGCGGAAAACAGGAATATTGTAATTATCTACGATGGTTTTATCAAAATACATGTTGCGGAAAGTAGCATCTTGTTATATCTAGAATAATGTATGACTATTTTTTTTACACACGTGATTTTTTATGAATATATTTACATGAACATGAAGATTTTTAAAGACCGGGCATTCAACTAGTTAAGTGTAAATTAGTAGTACTAACATTTGCACGAACCGTACCAAATTTCCACCTTCCAAAATACTTTATAAAGGGAACACGTCGACCGGCCACCCATCCACAGATTGACCCTATGCGGCTATGCTCGTGTGTCATTTCTTGATCAAGTCGGCGGTGAAGGTCACGCCGGTGGAGGGCAGCCAAGCGAGGCCGTCGATGAACCGCCTTACGGTGAAACGGCTGGCCCATTTCGGGTCCATGATGACGTGGTATCCCGGCCACCTCACCCGCCCGGCGACCCCAGCGCCGGGGCCGAAGTTCCTGTACTCACCGTAGAACAGCGTGCCGAGGCCGACGTCCCCAGCCCACTCCAGCCACCCCCGCGTGCGCACGCCGGCGCCAAGGTACGACTCCATGACCACCACCCGCGAGAAGGGCTTCCACGGCCGGCCGAGGTAGGTCGGGTGCTTGGCCTCCACGACGCAGTTGTGGATGGAGAAGCCCGTGTTCTGGTTCGGGTCCTTCCGGCCCTGCGCCGTGACGCTGCCCGTCTGCCCCGGCGCCAGCGGCAGCGTGGCGAGGGTGGTGCGCTGGATCACGGCGATGCCGTTGCCGAAGACGAAGTCGACGGTGCCGGACACGCGGCAGTCGCGGTAGAACTGGCGGAGCGAGTGCGCGTACAGCGTGTCCTGGTGCCCCTCCACGGCCACGCGGAAGAAGGCGGAGCGGTCCGAGTCCACTCGCAGCGCCACCGCCTGGTGCGCCGCCGGCCCCGCCGTGTTGCGGATCGTAAGGTCCCGCGCGACGAACCCCGCGCCGGACACGGCTACGTACACGCAAAGCGACAGCATCTTTAGCTTTTGCGCATGGTCACGTAACATGACAACGAGGCAGAATATTGGACTTACCGAAGGTGGCGCTCCGGAACGTGGTCCAGCCGCTGGAGAAGCTCCGGCTGCCGGTGATGATGGTCTCGCCCATGCCCTCGCCGATGATCGCGATGTTGGTCTTCTTCTTCTTCACGTCCACGTTCTCGTAGTACACCCCTCGCTTCACGTAGATGACGTACTTCTTCCTGCTGTGGTTCGGCGCGCGCGCCACAGCCTCGCCGACAGACCGGTACCTCCCGCTCCCGTCCTGCGCCACCACCACGTCCACGCGCATCGCCTTCTTCCTGCCGGACCGGCCCCGGGCGCGTACTTTCTCCGATATCTCCTCATTGATGCCGCCGGCGATGTCCGCCACCCACGGCGGCAGCTCCGAATTGACGCCGGATGCCGTCGTGTCGTTCTTGCCGCTCTGGCGCAGCGGCATTATGCTGCGCAGCCGCTTGTGCATGGCGAGGAGGTTGCTCACCAGCTGCGTCAGCTGCGCCACGGATGCCTCGACGCGGCGCAGCAGGCGGCCGTCGGTGCCGCGGAAGCCCAACGTGCAGGTGTCCTGGTTGCCCAGCGCGGCGCTGAGCCAGGCGTGCATGTCGTCCTCGGCGCGCGCGCCTTTACGGACGCCACTGGACGCCGTGCCGTGCTCTGTCTCCGTCTCCAGCTCCGCGCCGTCGACAGGTTCGGCCATGGCGTCGAGCGACCAGCCGAGCTCGTCGACGGAGTACCCCAGCAGCTCGATGCAGTCGCGCACGGCCATCTCCTCGCGCGCGTGGTTGGACAGCGACGCCAGGCCGGTGACGGCTCCCACCGCGCCCACGGCCTCGCCGAGCGTGTCGCGTAGCGCGGCACGGAGGACGGGCACCGGGCCGCTGCCGGGCCCGCCGCGCGCCGTGTCGAGGCGCGAGACGCAGTGTCCACGCCGGGTGCCGGAGAAGGAGGAGACGTTGAAGCACGCCTGGCGCAGCAGAGCCTCCTCGAAGGCCTCGGCCTCCCCCTGCCCCTTGAACGTGTACCCGGAGAACACCGCTGCGCCATCGCCTCCGCGGGCAAGAAGCAGGAGCACCAACAGCAGCGCCAGGCGGGTGGCTTTACCATGTGACGTCGTCCATGGCGCCATTGTCGCAGCAAGCGGTCCCGAGGAGTGTATCGCCATGACCATGGACGTGCGTCCGTGCGTGCGTATATATTTGTGGAGCCACCACGGACGTCTTGGCGCGAACGGAGGCAAGGTATATTTTGTCGTAGAAGAAAGGTGTGCAAATATAGGCCTAGCATTCAAATCTTTATCAACTCCTCTTTTGTACTTTGAGCAATATCTTTATAGTTTTGAGGGCGAATGATTAAATTACCTTACAAAGTTACAATACATATTATTTTTTCTACGAGAACATTACAGCATGAGTGACAGGACAACTAGTAGTAGGTGCAGTGGAAGTTCCAAGTGATCACAAGGTTAGTAGCTCTGACTAGAGTTACTAGCAATATTCTGGTTAGGCTCGAGTGTCGGTCGATACTTGGAGCAAGCAACGCGAGAACCTCTGTCCCGATCGGGCACCTGGCGGACGGACACTCAAGGTGGCAGATTCGTGTGTTTTGCTTGGCGATGCAGACTTCCAGATTCGCCTCTTTGTGCTGATTCTGAATCTTGATGAAGAGTCTTTGCTTAATGTGACTTCTTCCTGGCAATTAAATGACAAAGTGGGTTGTTAGACCTTGTTATTGTGTGCCATTTGCGCAAGCACACTGCAAATTCTGCAACTTGATCTGTTCTTCATGACACAATTGGAAAAAAAAACACCACATTTGCGTTTAAAATCTAAAAAACCACTGGCATTGTGAAAAATCACAAAAAACAACTGGTCGTCAGATGAGCCTTTTCAGAAAGCGCTGATAGTCGATCTTACGCTGGCTAAGTATGTTTCTGGCCGATGGACCCCAATGTCAAGGCAACGAGAAAACGGTCATGGGCAGACAGCCGTTAACAGCACGCATACTTTGACCGTTACTCACTCTCGGAAGTCAGACTGGAGCTCGCACTCCCTATGATTCTCTCTCGCATCCGGTAGCCAACGCCGCTCCGCCACTGCTCCGTCACCGCATTGTCGCCTCGCCGCCACGTTTGCCATGCCGTCCTCAAACGACGACAAGACCAGCAGAGGGAGCGGCAACCTCCTCTCCTCGTTTGCGAATACATACATACGTGAGTTTCCTTTCTCGGCTAGGGGCAGGGTTAGTAGATGTGGATTTCGTCGACTGAGCTAGAAATTTCGCTATTTATGATGTATTTTCTTTGATTCCTTATCTTTTGTATCCCACTTATCTAATTTAGGTGTTAGATAACCGTTTACGATCTGGATTGGGATGGAATGGATGATGAACATAAGGGAGTGTGTGACCATGGCAAGGAACTTGGAAAGTATGTTTTTTTAGATGAAAGTATGTTTGTTTTGAAGGCACTAGCGCCGGAAAGGTTAGAGATGTTCCAATATGGTATGGTTTTGGTTTATTAATTTGTTAAAAACTCTTATTTTTAAATTTCAGCAACATGTCTCTATTTTCAGTTAACAAACTTCAAGTGCTATAATAGAATTAGTAATATAATTATTTTCTACATTTTAATTAAAATGGTGGGGTATGTGCAAAAGTGGAGTGTGTTGATCTAGAGTGGTCTCCTCATGTACGGAGTACATAAAGTTTTAAAGAAGCTGCGGGATTGTATGAGTTTGAAAACACAGAGAGGCTTAAAGAAAATCGGCTTCTTCTCCCGCCCGCTTGGGCAGGCCTATTTGGCACGCAAATAGGGCGACCACACTGAGTCCTGGCAGAAGGAGGGACCCAATAATAGAGTATTCTAGTAATCAATTACTCCTATCAAATACGTTCAAGATACTATTCAATATCTAAAAAAAGAATCTATTTGTAATAGCAAGTCCATATAGATTAATAGTGTGTACCACAATGTAGGAAAAACAATTTAATCGACGGCGACAAGTTTAATTAGGCGGACACAAGTCATAATTTTTTAATACAAAATATTAACTAGTTTCATAATTAATTATGATCATGGATTTTTATTTTAAAAAATAGTCAGGAAAACCTATTTACGGTGGATGATGCTAACAATTCAATCTAAGTTCTAGAAGTTTCTAATATATTTGCTTAAATATTCATATGCTAAAATTTATGTTAAGATATTTTTTTAAACCATATGATTTAGATATCTCTACCATAAATATGTATAATAATATACACTTTATACAATTGTAAAGTAAATTTATGAACAAAATACTGTTACAAACTTAGTTTTTACGTGGTACAAGTGTATTTTTCATCGATATACATTGCAATTGTATATAAAATCGGCAAACTAATATTTACTAACTTTATTACGTGGTTAAATATTTCAAATAAAAAAAGATACTTGATAAGGCCTGGTCATAGTTACAAATGAGTTCAAAGTATAAAAGTTTAATATAAAAAGTATATAATCACTTTATGTTGTCCCTAGTCATAATTATGCTTGAATCGTCCACCCACATATACCTACGAACTATAGGGCGTCGACGACGCAGACGAGAGCAACATAAAACTCCTCCGATTTTGGTGCTATGTTGGGAACACATAAAGCTTGGACAGATATTTGCTTCTCAAGTTAGAGTCAGTGCTTCGTCGGTGGGATCTAACCTACACTATCTCAATCAGGAGTTCAACCATGTTGGGTTGTTCTTCGAACACATGGGCGCTTACAAAGCCAGCGGGATTGGTCAACAACTGCTGGCAAATCGACAAGGGTATAAAAATTGAGCAGCAAGATTTTCAGCGGTGCTGGTTTGGCACTGTCGTTTGGAGGGGCCGCCTTCAGTTCTGTGGGATTCTCTCTGCAAAAACTACACCTAGAGGCCCAATCCGGTGGATCCACGAGGAATGTGATAACTGAATCAATTACAATTGAATCAATTAAGGAAGCACATAATATAATCTAAGAGTGGCAAGATTCAGAAGAATGTATCAAGAAAACGCAGAATGTAATCCAATAGTGGCAAGATTCAAAAGATCATGTTATTGCAGACTTACCTCCCCAGATGAACACAAATTTTGCAGAGAATCATTGTATTTATATTCAACAATTAGCATGAAGAATATTGGGAGAAACATTGTATTTATATTCAACAATTTTACGCCAGATTTTGTGTTGATCAAGATGGTACCGTTTAATCCACGACGCTAAAAGACAGAGATTAAAATCTCTGATATTTTGTATTCCCATCCCACCATATTCCTTTTTCTGGCATACAGTGTCCCAGTTGACTAGATGAATTTTCGGAGCCTCATCCGTGTCCTTCCAGAAAAAATGCGACATCTGCGAATTAATCGCCGTGATCGCCCACTTAGGGAACTTGATAAAAGACAGAAGATACATGGGTATGCTTGCCACACAAGCCTGCAGAAGCACTAATCTAGCTTTATAGGAGAGTAATCTACCCATCCAGCCAGCAATTCTTTTAATAATTTTGTCAATGATAGGTTGCAGATCCTCTTTTCTAAGCTTAGAGAAGTGAAGAGGTACCCCAAGATACACAAAAGGGGAGTTTCCTAATTTGCACCCAAACACTTGAGCCAAGAGGTTAGCCTCTTCCCCCGGAACATTTATTGTCAACAAATCACTCTTGTGGTAGTTAATTCTCATGCGTGACATTTGCTCAAAACAAGTTAAAATCCACTTAAGGTTTATTGCCATGTCAATATTATTTTCCAAAAACAGGATGGTGTCATCAGCATATTGCAGACTGATGACACCACCGGGGATTACTTGATGCATAAGCCCTGAATTAACTGATGGTCAGCAGCTTTAGCGAGCATTTTGGTAAAAACATCCGCAACAAAATTGAACAGGATGGGAGACAAAGGATCTCCTTGTTTTAAGCCTTTACCCCCAACAAAATATTTGTTGTTGACATCATTAATTCGAACACAAAAAGACCCCTGTTTCAAAACATATTTAATTCGTTCTCTCCACTTGGGGCCAAAACCCCTGGATTCCAACATCTTATCTAAGAACACCCAATCAATTCTATTGTAAGCTTTTTCATAGTCCAGTTTCAAAACTAGACCAGATGCTTTTTTAGAATGTACCTCATGAATCACCTCATGGGCTACAACAACACTCTCTAGAATAAAACGTCCTCTGATAAAGGCAGTTTGATTTTTCGCAATAATTCTATCCCCAATAGGAGCAATCCTATTGGTCATAGCTTTAGTTATAATTTTCAAACTGCAGTTTACCAAGACTAATAGGCTGAAACTTTTTAAGGTCTCTAGCGTCGACTTCCTTAGGGATCAGAGTAATAATGGAGAAGTTTAATCTCACAACGTCCAAACGCCCCTCTTCAAAGTCTCTGACCAGAGCCATAAAATCATTTTTAATCACATGCCAGAAGGTTTGATAAAAAAGAAAAGAGAAACCATCAGGCCCGGGAGCACTAGCTCCATATGACCCCATGATGGCCTCATAGATTTCCTTCTCAGTAAATGGGCTATCCAACAGTTCTACCTCCTCAGTAGTGAGGATATCCTGTTGATCCCAAAAATCCGCCCCAAGAGAAATATTAGGTCTCGGTTCAGACGCAAAAAGCTTTTTATAAAAATCCACAACCAGATTCAGCATCCCGTCTGTATCCTCTACAGGACCAGAGGGGCCATCTAGAACAGCCAGCTGTTTCTTCCTGCGTCTCTGATTAGCAACTGCATGAAAAAACGCAGTATTTCTATCACCTTCCACGATGTTCTTATCCCTCGACCTCTGCCAGGCTTTGGTTTCTTCTAGAGACAGGATATCATCTAATTCCTGCCTAATTTGTTTCATCCGAGCCACATCCTGATCCGAGACACGGTTTTGTTCAGAGAAAACATCTAGGATATCAAACTCTTGCATAAGAGCTGATTTCCTCTTCTTATTACCGGCCTCAATATTAATGCTCTAGCCTTTCGAGGATTTTCTAAGCAGACGCAACTAAAACTGCCAAATGTCAATTACAGAAGTACAATTACACCTAGTGTTCCACACACTACTAGGAAATAGGCTATCTGTGGCGCACCCAAAAAAATTCTGTGGCGCATGGTGGGTGCGCCACAGATATCTCGCCACTAAATTATTTTTCTGTGGCGCATCCGGGCGTGCGCCACAGAAAGCCCACAATTCTGTGGCGCACCCTCCACCATGCGCCACAGAAATATTTCTTTCTTTGGCGCACCCACCACCATGCGCCACCGATTTTTTTTTGAATTTCAAAAAAAAGGGCGGCCAGATCTAGATCTAGATCTAGATCTAGCCACCGGAATTTCGCTGGAATTTCGTCGGAGTTCGTCGGAGGGCGTGTTGCCGTGGGTGGAGGAGGGGGTCGCCGGAGGTGGGTGGGTGGAGGATGGGGGTCGCCGGAGATGGTGGAGGAGGAGAAGGATGTCGCCGGAGGAGGTCGCCAGAGGTGGAGGTGGAGGTCGCCGGAGGTGGAGGTGGAGGAGGAGGAGGAGGAGGAGGAGGAGGAGGAGGTCGCCGGGGTGGTGGAGGAGGTCGCCGGAGGTGGAGGTGGAGGAGGAGGAGAGAAGAAGTGGAGGAGAGGAGAGGAGAGTAGAAGGAGGAGGGAGGAGAAGGTGAGAGGAGAAGTGGAGGAGAAGGGGAGAGGAGAAGTGGAGGAGAAGTGGAGGAGAGAAGGAGAGAAGGGGAAAAGAGAGGGAGAAGGGGGTGCCGGCGGGATTCAAATTCGAATCCCGCCCAACAGAATTGTCTTTTCTATTTTTTGATTTTGTAGAAAAAATCTTCTTTTTGAAATAAATTTTTTTCCTTTTGGAATTTCCCGAATCTGAGAAAAGTTCACCGGGTAAACCCGGTGAAATCGAGCTCCGATTTTTCTCTAGTTTTTTTTGATATATTAAACGTATTTTTTCGACGTCGTATGCAAAAGTTATGGCCGTTCTATTTTTTTTTTTCTGTTTTTTGCAAAAAAGTCAAAATTCATATTTCAAAATTTCTATACCTACTAGACACTAAAACCTAACTATATCTCGAAGGATTTTATTTTTTGAAGGTTTTATCAATTTCTTTTCTTGTTTGCAAAACTGAAAAGGCGATCCACCGGGGGGTGTGGGATTTGTTTTCAACAATTCTGTGGCGCATGGGGCCACATGCGCCACAGAAATGACTCTTTCTGTGGCGCATGGGGCTAGTTGCGCCACATAAATCATTTGATTTATGTGGCGCATCTAGCCCCATGCGCCACAGAAAGGGCACCCACCCAATCATTGGTGGCGGGGCCCACCATATTTTTGTGGCGCATGGGTCTAGATGCGCCACAGAAAGCCACATTTTTGTGGCGCATCTGTGGCGTATGAGGCGCCTTGCGCCACAAAATTCCAAATTTTCTGTGGCGCTGATACCCACAAGTATAGGGGATCGTTGAAATCTTCAATGTGTAAGTATAGTATCGATCCCACGAGGAGTAGAAGGTATAAGTATTTATCCTCTCAAATAAGAGTGTCACTTCTCTTATTATCTATGCACTAGACAAACTAAAATGATTAAATGATGCAAGTGTTTTTGGGTTTTTGGCGTAGAGTTTGCAATAAAGTAAAAAGCTGAAAATAAAATATGACAAGTGAAAGCTCTCAAAGAGAGAAAGCCCAATCCTCTATGCAGCGAGAGGACAAGCTCAAGTGTGTGTTTCTTATAAGTGGAGAACGTTCCCAAGGGCTACCTAGACTTCATGGCATAAATATTTCTAGAACAACAAGGTAAGCATTTTGTCAAGTTTTAATCTTCTTTTGGACGGAGCCATAATTAGGGAAAGCTAAATAAATAAACTAAACCCCCTTATGATGGTTCTTATGGCCAAGTAAATGACTGCACAAGAGTTATTAAGACATAGAGTCCCACCATAGCCTTAAACTCTAAGGTCCCCGATACTAATACCCTCATAATGCAACTTCATGACTCGGTCTCAGGTTTACATGTCCTCCCAAGTCTCCCTCACTCCATTACACTACGGTGTTCTCCTATGAGCCCATATAGGTGAAGTGATGTGCAGTCGACGTTCGCACAACACCATCATAGAATTACATAAAAAGATAAACACTAGACAAAATACCAACACATGTCATAAATAAATCATTGCCAATCCATCCTATGCCCCCAGGAACATGAGAGAACTACTCACAACGCGAAGACATGATATGATTCAATGGCATAAGTGATACAACACAATCTGAGAATATAATCTCCCCACAAAACAATGACAAGTAGCAATTCACAAACATGTAGAATAGTACTTAGACAATAGCTAGGGTTCAACAATCTCAAACTATGAGGGGGATGAAGTGGATCACGAAGATGGTGATGGAGATGGTGCTGGTCTTGACGGTGGTGTTGATGGAGACTCCGGAGGGGGATGGAGGAGCCTTCCGGAGGTGATTCCGGCGGCGTTTCCCCCCTCCGATCTCTCCGGCGGCAGCCTTCTGTCTCCTGTTTCGTGGTTTTTGTGTTTCTCCCCGCCTCCTTCGAAAGCCTCGGGGGACTATTTTTATAGTCGTTTTTAGGTCAAGACGAAGGCACGGGGACGAAGATCGACGGCATCGGAGGCTCGAGGCCCAGAATAGGGGGTCCCACGCGGTCAAGGAATCTGACCGCGTGGGCCCACCTCTTTCGGCCCTCGGGTTTCCGTTTGTTCGCTTCCTTCGCTCCTACGCTTCGTTCCTTCCAAAAATTGACGCCCGTGAAATATTAGGTCATTTGGACGTCGTTTGGGTCCCTGAAAGTCAAAAAGATGGAAAAAGGGGTTTTCTGGTTCTGCAGGGTTAATTCCAAATAAATGGGGAAACTGTGAATTATCCCCTAAAATCATTATAAAACATAAATATAACCCATATATGATGCAAATAAGTTGGAATATCAAGTAATAAAATGTAAAGTTCATGTATGCATTTTACATGCATCAACATCCCCAAGCTTAACCAATACTCGTCCTCGAGTATGAAGGTGATAAAACTAACATGGACTTTGCATTTTAATACTATCAATGGATATCAAAGATGATTACTATTGCTACATAAAGTCAAATGATTCATTCTCAAAGGAGTAGCAATATACAAGATAGATTATAAAGTGATATCAAATATTCAATGAAAGGATGTTCAATGATAATTCACAAAGTGTAACATAGAAGAAAGTACTATGGAACAAATGTATGCATAATGAAAAGTAAAAACATCCTATAATGGTCATAGAGTATCTTGTAAAATCTGAATATAAAAGTGGACACTTTGGAAAGATAGATAAATAAGTAGAGGTAAAACATGAAAAGTTTCATCTAGCTTCCAAATGCTTCTACTTAAGTTAATGTTTGCAATGTGGTATTCATTGGTGTGGAGCTCTCATTACCCCTATCATAGCATCTTGAATGGTTAAAGTTTAAAGTGAAAGCAAATATGAGTAATGTGCTTGACAAAGTATGGGTTGAATGCCTCATGCCCCGTGAATACGAGTACCTACACCACGGTGTTACTCAACTCGGGCCACAAAGCAAGTTCAAGTTAAAGTCATTGTAAGTAATATAATAGCGTCATCAAGAGCGTCAACTGGGGTACCTCTTGCCTCAGGACATGGAAACTAGCCCATGTCAAAATGACAAGACAAACAGACAATGAACAATCTCAGCACTCTTTTATTTACTATTTGTATAGCTTTTTATTATGACGTGCATCACTGAATGTTCACTTTGGTACGCTGTAAATTTCCACCATGAATGATGCATGGCTTAGGTTAGCGGCCCAGGCGTCTCTCTAGCCATTTATACAAACTCCTCAAACTTACTAAGTTTCCGCATTTATTTGGCACCATGATAAGCATCCATAAACAAAAGTACATGATATCAACTAATATAATTAAGAGCACGTTGAAAGCTTGCCATGTCAGCATATGAGCTAACTCCCAACCAAGACTCTTGTCAAGCTCACAACTTCATAATTTTAATCACAATGGTTCATGTTTATTAAGTGCAATAAAAGTAAAGTGTGCATCAAGTTCGTGAGAGCTTTTTAACCAACTTTTCCCATAACAATCAATAACATAAGCATTTTAATTCAGAAGTATATAAACAATAATCATGATAAACATACTCGGAATAGCATAAAGCTAATAGGTAGATATGGTGGACTCACTGGAAAAACTTTGGTTGAAGGTGTTGGAAAACAAGTTTTTACTTGTTGGAATTTTTGGGCTAGCAAGAGGGAGAAAGTTGACCGTCTAAATGCATGCATAAGTGTCCATAGAACTAACCAATCCATGTTAAACAAAGTAAAGTAACATTCAGCATCAAAACATGAATAAAAGATAGCTCTTGATAAAACACTTGCAAATTAATACTCATTAAAAAGCACATGAATCATGCAACTATATGTATCTTTTTGAATCAACTCAAACATCCCTTTCCCAATTTTTTAATAGCATCCAACTTAATTCAACCCAAATTTCCAGTAGCTCTCTCATAATAAATGATAGTGGTGGTCTCAAGAAAAAAACAAACCGAAATAAAAAAAAATAAAGACGCTCCAAGTTTATGCGATAAAGTGCATTGATCGAAAAACAGAAGTTAGACGTGTGCAAACCGAGAGTGTGTTGGTCCAGTGGGGTTGTCTTCACATCCCCAAGCTTATGGTCTTCACCATCCTTGGATAGCTCTTGGTGCATCTCCTCTAATCCCTGTGAAAAAACTTCAAAACACCGTTTCTCCCATTTCTTTTCTGTGGGGTGACATTAGTAGTGATAGACAAATGAATTGCTTGCTGCATAAAATCCTTAAACAAAAAGAATGTCCAGAAAGTGTATAATGTTGTATGCCTACTTATAAACTCAATTGGATCAAAAAGATTCAAGTTAAAAGTTCAAAGAATGCATCAAACAAAATGGGACAGAATCTGTCCAGAAAAACAGCAGCAGCAAAACGTATTTTTCTACCCTACTTAAATATGTCGAAAAATCTGAAAAATTCATGCTTACAGAGGATGAAAAGTTGCAACTACAGTTCAAATTTCAGCTCATTCGGAGTTACAGAATAGGAATGAAAAATCATACCGTGCACAGATTTGTGCTGGAATAAAATCTCCGAATACAATAAGCAACTTTTTCAACCAAAATGGGTAAAACTTGGCACTTTATTAAAAATTCCAGAAACAAAACTAAAAACTAAGTCTCTTGTTACAGCAAGAGGACACAAAGAAAATCAAAAATAAAACAACCGGGTTGCCTCCCGTAAAGCGCTTTCTTTATAGCCATATAGCTAGGCTTACTTACTTGGTATCAAGATGGTTGGAGTGAGGTGGCTTGGCATCCCCAAGCTTGAATTCTTGTACTTATTCGAAATATGTAGGGTGAGCCCAGGGGTAACATCCCCAAGCTTGAGTGTTTGTCCCTCTTGATCTTTGTTCATCACCCTCAACTCTTCCACTTGAAAATTCTCTTTACACAAAACTCATCATAAAACTTGATTAGAGGGTTAGTGTCTCCATAAATTAAATCCACATAGGTATAGCAAAGACATATCATGAGTTGATTCTAAACATTAACTACTGTTACTATGGTTGCGTATTGTTCATTGATCAAAAGAACCACACAAAACACAAGTAATGAGGCTAATGCAAAATAAAGACAGAATCTGTCAAAAACTGAACAGCCCGCAAAGAGTGAATTTTCAGAGGCACTTACGTTGCTCAAATCAGAAAACTTTTAACTAATGAAATGTGTAATAATACCTGAATATTGCTGTCGTAAAATTTCAGGTCAAAATTCCTCTTCTGTGATTTTTAACATTTTTCGCAGTGAAGCTTAGGAATCTGTTTTCTGGACAGCAAATCACTATTGTCTGATCCCACCTCTCAAAAGAGGTTATTCTTGCCATAAAGATGAAAAATAAGATACAAAGGTGATGTTACAGTAGTAAACAAGCACCTTGACTCAAAAACCAAAACTTAAACTGAAGATAAAAATAAAAAAGAAACAAAATGAACCAAGAAAGAATCAAGAGAAACAAACAAAGAAGAAAGAAAATATTTTTGTTGTTTTTGATTTAGTAAAAAGGCAAAAGAAGAAGCAAATATATACAACATAAACACTCTTTTTATTTGGTTTTAGCTTTGGGAAAAGTTTTAATGATAGAGACTTTGCAATGGTTCCATTGGCATGAACAACACATGTTCAAGGTCGACCCCAACATCTCCATTACTCATCCTTCTCATTTACTTTCCCAAATTTTATATAAAGTGAAAATCTTAAACTAGCAATTAGAAAACAGTAGGTAAAGTTATTTCACATGTTTTCAAGATATAAGGTGTGCCAAACAGAATAGGAAATAAAAGCATAAATTAACTTTTAAGTCTAACTCCTTTCCTATGCATTGGCATTTTATATATGAATAAATAGCAGCAATTTTGTGGTAACCAATGCATGTAATGATCAGTAGGTTGCATTTTAAATAACATAGAAGCATAAAGATAAGTCTTTCTTCCTCTCTCATAATAGTTACAAGTAGTGGAAACAAATTTGACAAAAGAACTATTAGATTGGTGCAACTTTGCAAACTTAGGAACATATAGAGGATTATTAAAACTATCATGTGAGCTATTAGTGTGTTTTCCTCTCTCAAAATAATTGCAAGAAGCACCATAAACATGATGGTTATGGGTGAAATGGTTATTAGTGTAAGATAATTTCAGCCCACATAAGTACTTTTCAACATATAAAAGCTTCTCCTCCATGGTGTGAATAGGAGAGTTCAAAAATAAAGTAGGACTCTCATAAGTAAGAGTATTTTCACACACAGCAAGTATATCATTTTTATCCTCACATAAAGTAGTAACAAGTTCTAAACATGGAGGATCATCAAGCAAAATAGGATCATCATCTAGAGTACTATCATAAAACATGTCTAAACCATACTCCTCATCATTTTTAAAATTATTATCAATAATGTTCTCATTAGGCATAGGTTGATAGTCCTCCTCATCATCAGAATCAAAAAAACAAAGTTTATCATCAACAAAATCTTGAGTGTTACCCTCATCCATAGGTGGTGAAGGTGGAAGTTTCCTCTCTTCATTCTCTAGTTGTTCATCATTTTCAACATCTTCTTGGGGTTGCACGGGCATCCCCAAGCTTAGGTTTTTATCCTCCTCTTCCTGCAAAACATCAGTGCTCTCTTGGGGAGCCTCATTATATTCAACAACATAAATATTTTGAGAGAAGTTGTCTATGCAATATTCAAGAATAAAATCTATCTCTCTTCCAAATTTATTAGCTATAGGGCAAGTTTTATTTTCATGAATGAAGGTTTGCAATTCAAAAGATGCCTTGAAAGTAACAAATTCCTCTACTTGTTCCATTCCTAAATAAGCATAATCACCAGTATGGTAAGATGCAATAACACATTCTTCATGGAACCTACATTGAAATTCAAAATGTTTATCTTTTTGTTCAGAGCAAAAAATACAAGTTACATCATGGTGTAAAAGCAACTCCTCAGCAATATAATTTAATTCCATCATGAAACCTTTTAGTATTTTCCCTTCCTTTGATTCTCTATATTCCTTGGCAATCTTAGCAGCATTCAAGTGTCTAAACAAAGCATCATTTATATCCATACTTATGCCCATAACACGAGTTTTTTTTGGTATTTTTCATTTTCTATTTTTTTTGTTTTTTGATATATATAACTGAAAGTAAAACTAAACTAAATGCAAAACTGAAAGTAAACTAGAGTATATGCAAAACTGAAAATAAATATCTAGTGCAAACAAGAATAAAAACTTAAGCGCTACACTCCCCGGCAACGGCGCCAGAAAATGTCTTGATACCCACAAGTATAGGGGATCGTTGAAATCTTCAATGTGTAAGTATAGTATCGATCCCACGAGGAGTAGAAGGTATAAGTATTTATCCTCTCAAATAAGAGTGTCACTTCTCTTATTATCTATGCACTAGACAAACTAAAATGATTAAATGATGCAAGTGTTTTTGGGTTTTTGGCGTAGAGTTTGCAATAAAGTAAAAAGCTGAAAATAAAATATGACAAGTGAAAGCTCTCAAAGAGAGAAAGCCCAATCCTCTATGCAGCGAGAGGACAAGCTCAAGTGTGTGTTTCTTATAAGTGGAGAACGTTCCCAAGGGCTACCTAGACTTCATGGCATAAATATTTCTAGAACAACAAGGTAAGCATTTTGTCAAGTTTTAATCTTCTTTTGGACGGAGCCATAATTAGGGAAAGCTAAATAAATAAACTAAACCCCCTTATGATGGTTCTTATGGCCAAGTAAATGACTGCACAAGAGTTATTAAGACATAGAGTCCCACCATAGCCTTAAACTCTAAGGTCCCCGATACTAATACCCTCATAATGCAACTTCATGACTCGGTCTCAGGTTTACATGTCCTCCCAAGTCTCCCTCACTCCATTACACTACGGTGTTCTCCTATGAGCCCATATAGGTGAAGTGATGTGCAGTCGACGTTCGCACAACACCATCATAGAATTACATAAAAAGATAAACACTAGACAAAATACCAACACATGTCATAAATAAATCATTGCCAATCCATCCTATGCCCCCAGGAACATGAGAGAACTACTCACAACGCGAAGACATGATATGATTCAATGGCATAAGTGATACAACACAATCTGAGAATATAATCTCCCCACAAAACAATGACAAGTAGCAATTCACAAACATGTAGAATAGTACTTAGACAATAGCTAGGGTTCAACAATCTCAAACTATGAGGGGGATGAAGTGGATCACGAAGATGGTGATGGAGATGGTGCTGGTCTTGACGGTGGTGTTGATGGAGACTCCGGAGGGGGATGGAGGAGCCTTCCGGAGGTGATTCCGGCGGCGTTTCCCCCTCCGATCTCTCCGGCGGCAGCCTTCTGTCTCCTGTTTCGTGGTTTTTGTTTCTCCGCCGCCTCCTCCGAAACTCCTCGGGGGACTATTTTTATAGTCGTTTTTAGGTCAAGACGAGGCACGGGGACGAAGATCGACGGCATCGGAGGCTCGAGGCCCAGATGGGGGTCCCACGCGGTCAAGGAATCTGACCGCGTGGGCCCACCTCTTTTGGCCCTCGGGTTTCCGTTTGTTCGCTTCCTTCGCTCCTACGCTTCGTTCCTTCCAAAAAGACGCCCGTGAAATATTAGGTCATTTGGACGTCGTTTGGGTCCCTGAAAGTCAAAAAGATGGAAAAAGGGGTTTTCTGGTTCTGCAGGGTTAATTCCAAATAAATGGGGAAACTGTGAATTATCCCCTAAAATCATTATAAAACATAAATATAACCCATATATGATGCAAATAAGTTGGAATATCAAGTAATAAAATGTAAAGTTCATGTATGCATTTTACATGCATCAGGCGCATGCAAAACAATGCGCCACAGAAAATATTTATGTGGCGCATGGTTGTTTGGTGCGCCACAGAAAGTGATTCTATCTATAGCTAGTTTCCTAGTAGTGACACTATAGAGACCAGCTCAGCAAAACCCTCCTGCCCAATCCACCATTTTTCAAAACAAAAAAGCTTAGGTGGAATGGATTTCTTTTCCCCAGTATCTAGTAACAAAGGCGTGTGGTCACTATTTGCTCGTGATAAGGCAACAACTGAGGACAGGGAAATTTTTGTTCCCAGTTAACTATAACAAAGATTCTATCCAACGCTGCCATGATCGCATTATCTTGATTATTCGACCAAGTATATAATCTATTAGTCATTATCAGTTCAATAAGAGACCATTTGTTAATCCAGTCGTTAAATAGGAAGGACCACTGAGAATTAATAACCCCATTATTTTTCTATTTCGCATATCTAACCACATTAAAATCACCACCAATCAAAGTTGGCAAATGGTTTTTGTCCATAACCTCACGTAGTTCTGTAAAGAACTCGAGTTTAAACTCGGCGTAAGCCGTACCATAAACAACAATTAAATTCCAGACAAAACCATCGCACTTATTAACAATCTGTAAAGATATACAAAATTTACCACAAGAAAAGGAGATAATTTCGAATAGATCATCCCGAACCCCTACCAAGATCGCACCAGCGGAACCTTTGGCAGATAAAGAACACCAGGAAAACTCCTGATGACCATCCACAAACTTAAGGAAGCTGTCATCAATTTTTTCTTTTTTAGTTTCAAGTAAACCAATAAACTCCAATTTATGGTTGGAGACCAAATCAAAGATGTTTTGTTTTCGACCCGGTCGGCCCAGGCCTCTAATATTCAATATGCCACCTATCATGATTTCTTTTTTGGTTTATTTTTCCGACTGCAAACAACTGACCACTCTTTTTCGTCAATATGACCCATATCATCAGGCAGCTGATGATTAGGACCATGGAAAGAGTTATCATTACTCTTTTCACACACAACATCGCCCAATTCAACATCCAAAGAGCTAGGCAGGGCAATCTCAGGATTATCCCCAGCATAGTTCATATTCTTAACTAATTCATTATCTACCAAATTTTGAATAATCTCAATTTTTCATTAACATTACTACCAAGAGCAATATCAATAGCATCCGAAATATCACCAAGTGTGTCTGAACTTAAAATAGCAAAAGAATTACCTCTGAAATTGGCCGGGATTTCCAGATTCCTCCTCTTCTAATATTCTTGGGCCTTCTCAATAACATTATGAGTTCCATGTCCCCTAGTTGTCATTCTTGAGTTTGCCATCACTGGACCCCATTTTTTCTGTTTCTCCACAGGATTCTGTCTCACTGTTGGCTCTGGGCTGGTTATCTTGTCCAGTATTGGAAAGAGATTATTTCTTATAGAACCAAATTTGTCAATAGCTTCCCGCGAGAGGTATTCCTGTGGTTCAATCTCCATATCATTTTCCTTATCACTTTCCTCTTCATCTTCTGAGTCATTGATATTGAAGTTCTCAAAATCTGAGAGCAGTATGTAGCATGAACAGACTTTTCCATGCGGTTCAGAGCTTCTTCTTCAATGTACTCCGTAGACGGTGTGCCCAGGTCCCAAACTGAATCGTCCACTTTGCCATAGTCCATCTTGACTGGAAGTGATGCATTACTGACAGGGGAAGAGTTAGCAGACCCAAAGCAATCCCCATGCCAGCTGTTACATTCAGAGTGGTGGAAAACCAATCTATCACCAATGAATTCCAGCTCTTCCCAAGATTCCGGAACAGCATCACCACATGTGACATGTCCAGGATTGGAAACATTCCTGTCTCCAATTCGGAATGGTGAGTTACTGTTATCCGCCTCCATCAGATTAGTTGTTTCCGCCACATCTTCTAGACCATCATACCCTTCAATCTAATTTATGTTGATGTCCGGATCACTTGGATCATCATCACTTTCAATTTGGTCTACACCTTCCACATCCATAATCAACATATACAGTTTCTGCTCAAATTCCATAATCCTCTCCTTCGGCACCTGAACTGGGTCTCTGCAAGCAACCTGAAGCCTGATTTCCTTGTAGAAGCTTTTGAAGAAGGACCCCCAATCCACATCCATAAGTATACCCACCGTAGAGACTGCACGAGCAAAGGTCTTCCAAGCACATTGTTTCGGAGGGATGCCAGTGACTTTAATCCACACAACTGGGAGATCTTGATGTTAACACCCTCTTTTTCTAGGTCAAATGCAGGGAATTCGACCAACTCCGCAATACTCTTCCAAGGGGGAAATCCGACCAGGAAAGATTTCTCTGCCAGTTCCCGAATTTGCCACGGCCACTTTTTGTGTTTACAGAAGATAGCCGAGAGATTCTCCTCAAGTTCCTTCTCATTTACCTCACCTTTTCGAACTGTCACCACTGCAATATTTTTTCTCTCTCCCAAACAAACACCCATATTTATGCTATCTCAGTCACTAGTACAGAACAACACATCCGATACCCCTCTATGGCAACGACAGGAGTTAGGCGATGGAGAATCGCAACATCCCCCGCGTGCCCGCACTGGGCCGTAAAGCAGGCCCACAACAAAGGCAACGGGTGAATACTGGAATATATGTTGGCAACGGAGGTTAGTTTACCTCCGTTACCGATGTGTGCTCATCGCACACGGACAATTTCGTAATCTCCGTTGCCATTAGAAGCAGCCCGACAGCCCGCGGCCTATAAGAACCTACTATGCCCTTCACTCTCACTCTCACTCTCACTGTCTCACTTCCAACCCTAGCCGCCGCACAGTCTCCTTTCTCTCCACTCTCTCGCATGGCTTCCACCGTCGGCGCTGATAGATCCGGCCATCACGGCCTCGGCCGTGGCCGCCCCACCCTCCGGGCCTTCAGGCAGCAGCAGCGTCAGCTGGTGTTGCAGGATGAGCTTGCGGAACAGGCCGCCGCCGATCCGGCCCCCGCGGCCGGTCCCGCAGCCTTGGCGCTCGTCCGCAGGAAGAGCACGGCGAAGGCTCCGGCTGCACCCGCTCATTTGGCCGCCATTGCAGCTACCGCGAGATCCGCCAGGCGATGTACCCCGGCCGCCATCCTCGCTTTCTGAACCATCCGTCTTCCTCCTCCTCGTCCTCGTCCTCCGACGACAAGGAAGAGGAAGAGGAAGAGGAAGAGGAAAAGGAAAAGGAAGAGGAGGAGGATCATGATCTGGAGATCGCTTGCCAACTCTCTGATACGTCTCCAACGTATCCATAATTTCTGCTGTTCCATGGTTATATTATACCAATTGCTACATGTTTTATATACACTTCATATCACTTTTATGCATTTTCTGGACTAACCTATTAACAAGATGCCACAGTGCCAGTTCCCTGTTTTCTGCTGTTTTTGGTTTCAGAAAAGTAGTTCTGCGAATATTCTCGGAATTGCACGAAACAAAAGGCCACGTCCTTATTTTTCCAGCGCCGTCACGGAGTCCGAAGGAGAGACGAAGGAGGGCGCCGAGGTGGCCAAACCACACCCCGGCGCGGGTGGGCCCCCTGCCGCGCCACCAGGTGGTGTGGGCCCCTCGAGCCTCCACCGACGTTGCCCCTTTGCCTATATATTGTCTCAGACGCGAAAACCCTAAAAAACCAAGCCAATTTCCACGAAGATTCCGCAGCGCCGCCGTCATCGACGACAAGTTTCGGGGGACAGAATCTCTGTTCCGGCACGTCGCCGGGACGGGGATTGCCCCCGGAGTCATCTCCATCGACACCACCGCCATCTTCATCGCCGCTGCTGACTCCCATGATGAGGAGGGAGTAGTTCTCCCCCGAGGCTGAGGTCTCTACCGGTAGCTATGTGGTTCATCTCTCTCTCCCATGATGTGATATTTATGTGATCATGAGCTTTGTAATCTAGTTGAACAAGTAGATGTTACTCTTTATCTATTATGCACTCTAGAGGTTACTTTAATATGAACTCCGGTACTCTCCACGGTGTAAAGGTGACAGTGTGTGCACCGTGTGTGACTCATTTATGACGTTGTGGCGCTTGTTTACTCCGGCTTGAGGTGTGCTTTTGCAGCCCTACACAATGAATGGTGTTTGTTATCCAACAAGAGAGTGTTTAAGAGTAGCTTTTACTTATTCAGTTATGAGATCATTGTTGAGAGTGTCCACTAGTGAAAGTATGATCCCTAGGCCTTATTTCTAAGCATTGAAACACCGTTTACAACAAGTTCTGCTACATGTTTGCTTGCTGCCATTTTTATTCCAGATTGCAATTACCACTTATAATCATCCATATTACTTGTATTTCACTATCTCTTCGCCGAACTAGTGCACCTATACATCTGACAAGTGTATTGGGTGTGTTGGGGACACAAGAGACTTCTTGTATCTTAATTGCAGGGTTGCTTGAGAGGAATATCTTTGACCTCTACCTCCCTGAGTTCGATAAACCATGGGTGATTCACTTAAGGGAAATTTGCTGCTGTTCTACAAACCTCTGCTCTTGGAGGCCCAACACTGTCTACAAGAATAGAAGCACACGTAGACATCACTCTCCCGCGCCGATTTCGAGCACGATGACGCCAAGCGTCGTCAGGGCGAGGCCGATCTGGAGGCGGCGGTCCTCCTCTCCGACGCCTCGACCCAGGTCGAACGCGCCGTGGAGGCGGTCTACCAGTCTGACCTCTGGG
This sequence comes from Poa pratensis, assembly GCA_947311845.1. Lineage (NCBI taxonomy): Eukaryota > Viridiplantae > Streptophyta > Magnoliopsida > Poales > Poaceae > Poa > Poa pratensis. The sequence goes on along the minus strand of CAMZMU010000109.1, from coordinate 7,474,102 downwards.
CCGCCATAGCCCTCTCTTTGGTCCACGGCGAGGGCAAGGCGCCGCCAGGGAAGGCCGGCGCTAGCTCCGTCGCTGGCGGCGACGCTAAGCGAGCCCGCCTCGCCTAATGTAAGACCCCAGTTCAGTAGGAATTTGCTCGTTTCAGATGATTAGCTCTGTTCTTATTAGACATTATGGTAAGTAGCTAATTGTTTAGCCATAGATTTGCTCTGTTTTTAGTAGGCATTGTTTACACATAGATTTTTAGCTGTTTTCTAGTTGTAAGTGGCTAATTGTTTATCCATAGATTTGCTCTGTTTATAGTAGACATTGTTTACACATAGATTTTAGTTGTTTTCTAGTTGTAAGTAGCTAATTGTTTATCCATAGATTTGCTCTGTTTATAGTACGTATTGTTTACACATAGATTTTAGCTGTTTTCTAGTTGTAAGTAGCTAATTGTTTATCCATAGATTTGCTCTGTTTTTAGTAGGCATTGTTTACACATAGATTTTAGCTATTTTCTAGTTGTAAGTAGCTAATTGTTTATCCATAAATTTGCTCTGTTTTTAGTTGGCATTGTTTACACATAGATTTTAGCTTAGTTTCTGTTATGTCGATGATTAAAATTAGGTGACACCGTGTAATCCGGGGGTGGCGCTAGTGATACTTGTGATATGTACAAATACACATCGATCTTGTGCATCCTACTTGTCTCGCTTGCTCCATCCCTAAAAATTTATGTGTCCAATCTACCTATATATGAGGCATTGTTTAGACTATGTTCTAGTTGTAATTAGTTCTATATTTTCTGTAATGCCGATGATTAAAATAAGGTGACACGGTGTGATTCGAGGGTGGCGCTAGTGATCCTTGTGGTATGCACAAATACCGATCTTGCACTAGCTCCATCCCTGAAATTTGTGTGTCCAATCTATCTATATATGAGGCATTGTTTAGGCTATGTTCTAGTTGTAATTAGTTCTATATTTTCTGTAATGCCGATGATTAAAATAAGGTGACACGGTGTGATTCGAGGGTGGCGCTAGTGATCCTTGTGGTATGCACAAATACCGATCTTGTGCATCCTACTTGGCTCACTAGCTCCATCCCTGCAATTTGTGTGTCCAATCTACCTATATATGAGACAGTCTATGTTCTAGTTGTAATTAGTTCTATATTTTCTGTAATGCCGATGAAGAAGCATCTGTCTTGTGTACAGAGATGAAGGAGTTTACATTTTGATTTTTTTTCATCTCCTTTAGAGCGAGGAGGAAACCTGGAGACTATGCGGCGGCCGTGAAGACGTAGGAGCGGGGCTCCGTCCACACGGTCCACTGAAGCCGGCGTCTCCAGGAGCAAGACTTTTGTGCAGTACTAAATAGGTAGAAGATGACCACGCAATGAAGCTGGGCGAAGAGGAAGGTGAAGAACCGGCGACCATCAAGCAGGAACCACAGGGCTCCGTCGACGACGCAGCAGGCGTCACCGGCTTTTTTTTTGTTTCCTTTAGCCCTCATTACAAACGGTTAAAAACTAATCTCCGTATCCGATGTAAAGATTAAAGGCAACGATTATATATTATGCCCGTTGCTAAACTTATTGCAAACGATCAAAATCTCCGTTGCCATTGTGGGGCTTCACATCAGTGACAGAGGCGGGGACACGGACCCTTTCTCCGTTGCCGATGGGCTTTTTGGCCCGTTTCCGATGTGTCGTTCTGTACGAGTAACCCGACCCATGCAAACCTCCCGCCCGCCCACGACCGCTTCCTCCTCATCACGCTCGCGGAACTCATTCAGCGCGAGAGAAGATAAAACGTCTGATCGAAGTAACCGATCGTCCATGGAGGCCACCGCCAGCCAAAAACAAGGCATCACCCACCGCACCGTCAGGGACATCGACAACACGTCGACGTGGACCAAAGAGGAAGCCGAGCCGTGCCAAGCGAGGCCTCCTCTTGCTTGCCATCGTAGTGACCCTCACCGCCGCCTCCTTCTACGCATCCGGGCCTGACTAGGGCGCCGTCGGCGGTGGCGATGGTGGCAATCGTGCGGGACAGGTCTTCGCTGCTCAGCTTTTGGAGGTCGTGGCGTGGCCGGTCCTGGCGCTCAAGCTCGGGGCAGGGTGGGCCGGGATGGCGTGCTGTGCAGCCAGGCCGCCGGCGCCGTTGGGTGCTTCCGCGGGTTCGGCCACGTGTACCCCGTTGCCAGCGACCTCGACATGCCCTACGCCGCCTGGGCCGTGTTCCTCGCCGTCATGAACTACAAGATGTTGTAGAAGAGACGGAGAGGAAAGACAGAAAGGCTTTACGCGAGTGATGAGGTGAACACGGCGAGGAACAATCGCACAACCGCCGACGTCTTTCTCTTTTGCTCTTATAAAAAACTATCTCCAAATCTATGGAGCCGATCAATCAATCGCACATGCAATGGCCGCCCTACCTCCTTCCCAACGACAAGAAATGCCCCAATCAAGATTGTCGCTGCCGCTGACCTAATCTGGGTGCCGCTTCTGCTCCATCTCCGTTGCCCTGCCGCCAATCGAGTACCCATCGACCTGACGATCTGCGCACTAAGGAAGCTGGCGCGGCCGGAACCACCACCGACAGCACTATTCTAAAAGCGATTCGCGAGGGACCTGGTTTTCAGGATCAAGAAGCTACCATTTTCTCTCTGGTCGCTAGAAGTGGTGTCGTGCACCAGCAATCCCGCATATGCTCAGAGTTGATGCTGGCTCTATCATCCGTTCCCAAAGGTGAGATATGCAATTGGCTTGATTCAGTTTTCTGCCATCAGAGTTGTTAGATTTTGTGGTGAATCGTGTATGTATAGTTTGCTTGATTGATAGCCAGATTACTTGGTTGTAGTTCTGAAATAGTGAACATCTCCATCGAACTGATGTTGGTCAATTGCCTTGTTCTCGATTTCTACATATAGAGCTAACAGTATTATTTCCAAAATTGTATACCCTCAGATTATTTCCTGTGCTTCCTACTTCCTCCCGTCATAGAGGCAGATGCGAAGCCCGAGAAGACGCTGTCGCTGGGTTGCAGAGAGTGTTATTGCCGTGGATGATCCGGCAGTGCTGGGTGTGCAGATGAACACCCAAATATTTCTACAGAAAATTTCATATATATATATAGTGTATTGTGGCATACGTATTTCTCATAACTGTATAGGTTGCGTCCTTGCGTTTCTCTTGCTCAGACATTGAATTAGCAATAGCGATCAGCCCATCTCTCATGCGGCCCAACTAGCTGAGCTGCCGAGCTGGGCCTGCTGACCAAGCAAATTAGCAAACAGGTAAATAGCCACACATTTGAGACTATCGCTTGTCGGGAGGGCCTAGCGTTTGCTGTTGATTTGCAAGTGCGGTGTATCCATGTTGCTTCTGATTGTCTGAACTTTGGAGGTCATAAATTATACAGTATACGTGATCAAAACAAGTGTAGCCTCTACTACTCAATCCTGAAGAAGATCGACCAACGGGGCGTGCTGTGTTTGAGAAGATCATTTTACCCATGCTCATATGCTAGGGGAAACTTCTCTTTACCTAGATCATGGGCGCCAATTGAGCAACGAGCCAAAACAAAATGTGACACTAACCCCCAAAAAAATCACGATTAGTCGGTGCTAGAAAAGAAAGCAACGAGCAGGCTGCCAGCACCCCCAAATTGAGCAATGGCTCAACAAGGCAGCGGCGACACTCTATGGTTTCGATGTCGCCGACGTAGGGTGAACCAGAGGAGGGCATGAAGGGTGATGTGGCGGCGGGCGCAGGCTACCCGGCCAGGTCCAGCGGTCATCAATTTGTATGTTTATTGGCGTGTATAGACCATTTTTACTTTCTCATCTTTATATTTTCTGTTGGTTAAAATTTGAACACCCAAAGTTAAATTTCTGGATCCGTCCCTGGTGCTTCCCATGTACTAGATGGCAATTCTGATATGGTTCCCAGTGGTATAAATATTACTCAGATTTTTTTTGATAAAGAAATATTGCTTAGATAACCATACAGCTGACGAATCCTCTCCGCACCGCCCCATCGTGCGCCGTGCACTCTTGATAAGTTCAGGTTCGGCTTTGTCCTGTATTTTGATTGTCTGTTCATCATGTACTTTGCTTTGAGGAGGCATGCACTAAATATTTTGGCCGCCTGGTTCTGACTGAATTCTCCATACTTGCAGTGACATCCATTATTCCAGCACATGTCCTTTTTTCTCATAAAGGGAGTGCAGGAGGAGGACTGTGTGCCCTGGGCTGACTGGAGCAAGGAATATTTTCCAGCCCTTTTGATAAAGGAAAGGTATATTGGCCTTGTATACTTTTAGTTAGAAGGCAAAAAGTTTCTATGACGACGAAGGCGGGGCGAAAGGCTTTAGTCGCAGAGGCAAGAGGAGGAGAAGCAAATCACTTGATCAGTTTAATCCTTGTGACTTCAACCCTTTCTTTCCTTGAAGTCATGTGTCATTGTATCATCGTCTGTTTCTTCAGTGAAACTTCTCAAGTAATTTGATCATCTGATCTTTGCGTTTGCAGGGGTGTACAAGACAACCGAGCTGTGGCAGGTGAAGGAGCAAGGTCAACTGCTGCCCTTGCCCGTCCCAAGAAAAACACAACTGCTCCATGGTGTTCACCCTCAAGGAGATGGAGGAGGCAACCAGCAGGTTCAGCGACAAGAACCTCATCGGCAAGGGCGTCTTCGGCTAGGTCTGGTGCGTGCTTGATTTCAGAGGAAATAAGTCCCTTGATTTCACAAGATGGTGTTGTTTTTGTCAGTTAGCTTTTCCTTGTACGATTTTCATATTACAGAATATACGCGAGTATTGTATATTTTCAGAGAAAATATGCCACTTAATTTTAGAAGCTGGTGTTATTTTTATCATTTAGCTCTTTTTTCACAAGGTAAATGAACTATACTGTATTTTAGTCATCAAGTTATGGCAGTATATTTGAATATCATGTACATCAAGTGTTTGAATGAACTGTACCGTATGTCAGTAGTTCAACAAATCAGTGTTTGAATATCATGTGAAACGGTGATCAAGATATTTAAGAGGTATAAAGCCATAAACTGTTTCTGTCTTGTTTAGAAAATGATATGTTACTATTAGAACGTGTCCAAAGCAGATCTGTAAATATCATTAGCTATGGTGATTGATATGTGAATGTATCATTTGTTTTGTTACAACATAGTACATTGTGGTTTAGAAAAAAGAGATCAGTGAGCATTCATGGTGTGTTTTTGTACTTTTCTAAATGGTATTTTAAGTTACTGAGCTGTGGTATGGCATGTTTATCTACACCTAAATACTGTGTAGGTGTACATTTAATTCTAAGTGGACGAGGGTGCAGAATTAGTGTCAGAGATACATAGCGGGAAGATGCTTTCAAGACATGTTGAACTATTTTGTAGTCGATTTGTGGCTCTATTATGTCGTATGATTGTGAAATTTTAATAAATGCTTGTGAATTGTTAGTTTTGTAGCAATTTTGTATGTAGAGTTTGAGTCGGGAAGCCGAGCTTTGTGATTATTTAAGATTGTTCCTTAGTGATAAAAGTGGTTCGACCCCGAATAACCAACTTTTAACTATTTATAACCTGATGGTTAACTTTTGTCCCTTCGTGCAAAATGGTTCAATAGGTTCGAATCTAGAAGATAAATGATTAACAAAAACTCATCTTAATGTATTCAATGATCTTTTGATGAAATAGACCGTGGGCGTTTAATTTGTTTGTCTCCCATAGCATCGCACGGAAAATTTGCTGAGGCCATTAACATGTCGACTTTCCTGCGTGGCCCACCGTTGTGCCTCTGCACTCTACAAGTAGTGCTCAGTACTTTATATTTAATAAAAATTAACTCGTGACAAGGTATGAGTGTTTATCTAGTATTTTGCAATTAAAAATTACATGTTTGACACGATTAGTGTGAGACCATTATAATATCTATAACCCCGTTGCAACGCATGGGCGATCACCTAGTAGGACATAAATAAAAAGCTATGCTCTTTGCCCGTGATGATACCACAAAATTAACCCAATTATTTGGATGATCAACCAAGCATTGTGTCAAACTCGAATTTGACATTGAATTCTTTAACCAACTTGCCATGGCACTTCTGCACGAACACATTAACATGATTGATGAATTTCTGCATGTAATGGAGTACTGATTTCTTTCAAAACTGTGACAGCAACACCCAGCAGCACCAGCGAAACTTAATTTTTAGCAGCAA